>CAEGAF010000305.1:0-14844 GCA_903067075.1 Micropoecilia bifurca
GTGTGTGTGTGTGTGTGTGTGTGTGTGTGTGTGTGTGTGTGTGTGTGTGTGTGTGTGTGTGTGTGTGCATGTGTTTGACGGTTGTTTGTGGGTCAACTTCACAATCAGGATAGCCGCGTTGCACATGTTTCTAGATCCTCTGTGCACAACTGACCAACGGTACCGTCAACCACTGGCAAGTGTGAGGCTACAATAACCAGTGTGTGGGAACTTTGGAGTTTGTGTATGTTGCTATTCAGTAGACAAGGCAAACTAACAGAGCAGCTAACCACTCAGGCCTACCTGCTGAAACGTAGCAGAAAAATGAAATTTTACATCACCTCCATGGTGATACATTCTAGGATCATCCAAATGATTCTCTTCAGAATGGATGGGGAAGCCGGTCGGCTTGTTTGTTTGTTTGTAACCAGAAATTAGCGCTGCATATCACGCCGACTTCCATGGGACATGGGTTGAACTTACAGCTCTTTTCCAGTCACTCTGTCCGGTTCGAAACGCTTTACGCTGGAGCCACACTCACAAATTTATACACAGAATCGCAGATTAATTAAATTAAGGTTAAGGTAAAAGGTTTTAAAAATCTGTACATTTTCTATTGCTTAAATGCATGTGCAGTGAATGATGAGAGCCCCAGGGGAATTCTGGGGGAAAACTTATTGAGGTTCTGAAACATTTGAAATTAAAAATTTTACACCAAGTGATATTCATGTCCTAGAATGGCCTAGTCCAGACCTAAAACAATTTCAAAGTAGAGATGTCCCCATCTAATATCTATATCTATATCTGTCCGATATTGAAAAAGAAATCTAGATCAGATATTGATGATTATGTGTCCAATCCATAAGGGCAGATTTATTTAGTATAATTCCGTTTCTTTTACATTATATTTAGAGTTGCACTTCCTGAACCATTTGAAAGGTTTGTTGCTGCTTATTTTTATGTTTGTCTAAGACAGTCAACTCATTGTTTTTATTTATTCTTTCAGTTTCTTTATAATTTTATTTTCCATTGGCTGCTCTGCTCCTAATTACACCGAGTGAACAAATGAAAATTGTGTTATTTTTACATGTTTGATCAGGCTTGTGAAGCTATTGGTGTATTTAAATGTGTTGTGAGAGTTATCAAATACATTTGTAATTCAGTACATTTATGTTCGTGTTTTTTAAAAAAAGAAACATTTTAAGTCAGTTTGGCACTTTTTTCCCGTATCAGATCGGTATCAGCTGATACTAATCCTCAGATATCGGTATCAGAATCTGAAGTGGAGAAATGTGGATCGTTGAATCCCTATTGTGAAGTTTGTGGTGAGACTTGAAAATTATTGTCCACAGTTGTTTTCCATTCAGCCTGACTGAACCATCTGGCACATAATGGTTCTGAAATAATCCCATTACAGTTTTTAAAATCTACTCTACCACTGACTGTTGCACGGCAAAAAAATTTATTCCAGTCCAGAAATATAAAATTGTTCAAAGGCATTTAAAAGGAAGAGATTCCTCGTGATAAAACCCGGAACCCGAAATTGTAAATATTCAAATGATATTTTAACACTCCTGCATCTTCGCGAATGGTCCTGCTGCACAAAATGCATATTGAAGCATGAAACAGCACAGAATATCCAAGGCCATTTGCTCTGCATGGACAAAAGTGAGCCGGACCCAAACCGTTGTGTCCAATTACTCAATGTGTCTGCATTTTTTCCCTTCTGCACGGCTCTGTGTTTTGTCTGTCCTGGAGCGTGGTGGCAAAAGAGAGGACAGATGGCTGCCCGGGTCTCTGCTCTTTGACCAGAGTCCTTGGAGCGGCAGGGCATTCAAATGTCCTGCTGACCCTGATGTTTGGGTTTGTCTGTGCGTCAGACAGTCAGCTTTCCTCTCTGTCGCTCCTTTTCTCTTCTCGCCACCACCATTTTGATTTCAGTTCTTTCATGGTTTTATGATGCTGTGGTTTGTGGAGAGTCTCTTTTTTTTGGGAGCTCATTTAATCTCTGAATCCTCAGACAGATAAACTTGAGTTTTCCTGATGGATGGATTATTAGGATATATTCATTTTCATGTGATCTCTGGCTGTCAAATCAGATCAAATTCTGCTGGACTGTTTTTTTTTCACATGCTGATATTTTTTATCAGTTGCAATATATTTCTTTTTACATATTGTCACAAGGCCTGTCACAATAAAAAAAATCAAATCGCATGATAAATGAAAAGGAACTAAATCACATTTGATATTTACTTTTTCTCTTTTCTCTCTTTCTTTTTACCAAAAACTGATTGATAAAAGTCTTCAGTCTGGTGTTTTGGTCTCAACTAGACCTTTTTTTAAAAAAAAAAACATTTTTGTTAATAGAAACTTCATAATTTATTTTATTTGTTATTTTGTTTATTTATTTTGAATATTTCAAATGTCTTCCAATTCCAGTGTTTAAATGTTCATTTGAATTTAAAGTTTATTGATCATTGAGAATGTGTTCTTGCATATCTATGGCATTATTAGTATTAGATCATTTGAACATAGACTCAAAACAACAATATTATTGTTTATCGCAATACGTTCTGACAATTTATCGCCCAGCAAAATTTGTTGTTTTGACAGAGATAATTGTCACCTTTCAAAATTAGTGGTACTTTTTTGCCAAAAGGCAAATTAAAGGTAAATTAGAGGTAAATTGTCAATTAAACGACTGGTACAATTGGTAAAAGCAAAGACACATCTATTGTCGCGAAACAAACTAATGTTAATGGTTCATCTAGATTTATAAACTTATGTTTTATATTATAGTAACCAATGAATTCAGATAGTTTAACCTAACGCTGATAACATTTCTGACGGAGGAGTCAAAAGAACACAAGACTAAAGACTGTTACAGTCTTTATTCACAGTTCCCAACAAAACTACACTGGTGAAGAAAAATAAATCAAACTTACTCTGTGCTAATGCTGTGACTGGAATAGAGTTCTTTTTTCTTATGCCGTGTATTAAGTTTCTATTCTACTCAGCACAGAGTTGGTGCAATATGTATAGAATATGGCTTTAGTTGTAAAGAGTTTTACCTTATTGAACAAAGGAATTACTGTGTTTCTCACCATATCTCTATGTCTGTCTAGCTAGCTATAGATATTGAGCTTCTATCTATCATTTTATCATATTGCTATAGACATCAATCTATCAGTCGATCTATAGATAGATACCTATCTATTTAGCCAGCTAACTATAAATAACTTTCTCCCTATCTGTGAGGATTTGCCCGACCCGTTTCATTGGCTCCATCTTGTTGTTTTGGTCATTATTTCTATGTAATGGCTCAAACTTTAGATGGACCTCTAAGTCTTTGCCGTTTTGCTCAGCTCTGTATCCACCACAGCGGAGCGGCGCTTGTATTACTGCTGTCCCACTCCACCCGACCATCGCCTGTGAACAAGAGGCTGACATACTTTGAACTCTCCCGCTTGGGGCAGACGCTGACCCCCTGACCCGAATCATAATCTTCCGAGCTAATTTTTCAAACGCGACATGATGACGGAGGGTCTGTGTCAGCCTCCAGCGTCCTGCGTGTGCTTTTTGAGAACAGCGACAGATTTTTTTCACATGCTAATCTAGCCTCAAACTTGCCAAAATCTGTCATTACTTTACCCGAACTAACTGAGTCAGCTCAGTAGGCTGCACATACCTCAAAGGAGTGTAACTTAAACTTTAATGATCCTATTCCTTTGAAAGAGTCATCTGCTTATCAGATATTAATCATCCGCTTCATCTTAGGCCCGTCGAGCCTTTTCCTCAAATCATAAGTGCACCTTTGGGGGGAACCTGCCAACGCCAAACCCTCTGTCAGGCTGAAGTGTGGGAGAGTTTCCCCCTCCAATGAAACGCAAAGTCACATCTCAATTGTTCTCTAGAGGTGACGAGACAGCAGCCATTTTCCCCTCTGTTTCACCATCTCTTCCTCTGTCTCTGTTGGTTTCCTTTGCTCGAGGTTTCTGCTTGCTCGCAGTGACAGCTACTTGCTTCTTCTCTTTTCTTCTTTGGAGGGGGACATGTATCACACGCACACACCAGTTAGCCATGAAAGCAGCCATGGTTGGCACGTTGTGATGTCCTAAAGGCTGCTAAGAGCCTGGGTTTTATGTTTTATTTATCCCTCAGGCTCATTTTTTTTTCCTCCGGCAAGAGGGATTTTTGAAGAAAAGCTCTCCAACACGAAGCACTTGTAGCGGTTAGCCTTACAAATTCTGGCAAACAAAATTTGTGCAAGTGTGACAGCCACTATCGGGCAGCGCTTGTTGTTGGCAACTTGCGCTGGTCTTTAAAGTGTTTGCTTGTGGGGTCTTCTTCCGTACTGATGCTGTGAGTAGGGGCCGAACACAAAGCAGAGATATTTGGCAAAAAAAAAAAAGAAATAGTTTTGCATTTCAGGAATATGTGTAAAAGCTCATTAAAGCTGTTCACAGCGCTGAAGCTGTTCTCACATTTGAGACAGAAGCAGCTGAATATGTCTGTCGTACATTGTAACAGGGAGGCACACGTCCACTTTTTCACTTCTGATACCGATACAGAAAAAAGTGCTGAATTGACGTAAAACGATTCTTTTATTTTTAAACACAGACATAAATGTGCCAAATTTCTGTGGTAACTGCACAAGTGCAGTACAATTAAATACACAAATAGCTTTACAAACTTGGTCAAACATCCAAAAACAACTTTAGTTTGTTCAGTCAGTTCAATTAGAAGTATTACTGCCAATATAAAATAAAGAAAACAATACGTTGAATATGTTGGTCAATCATGTGAACAATAAGGTGCAACAAACGTTTTTTCAAATGGTTCAGAAAGTGAAATCAGGAATTCTAGATATAATGTAACTTATGTTACATTATAACATAAGTTCTAAATCGGGAGTGACATCATGCTTTATTTATATAAAGCATGATGTCACTCCCGATTTAGAATTGTTTTCAATATCGGGACCGATACTAATATTAATATCGGATCGGTGTGTCTTCACATCACACTAATTTGAATGTAACAGAGCGGGGATGTTAGATCTTTTAATCTAATATTTAAATTAAATTAACAGATTCATTTTAATGGTTCAGTAAAACTGAGCCCTCTTAGATGGCATTCACACTGTTCAGTCTGCTTTATTTTTACTCTAGTTGGTCTTCCTAAAAAGTCTGGTTCGTTTGGTGAGGTGTGAATCCACAACCAAATTCTGATGTGGATGAATAAAGCTAACTCTGGTTCACCTACAAACCTATAGGTCTCTGTTCAGATGAAGTGAACTTTGGTGCGGTTTGAATACATGAATGTCAAGTGGACAGAAGAGAGCTCCAAAAGCAGGAAGTGGACTGTAGAGCAGGGCATTCTGGGTAAAGACAACTAAAACAAATGTGCTAGTCTTATGCTAGTGGAAGAAATCGCTTGTTTTTTTTGTTTTTTTTAATGTAATCTGTGTTCTGTTCTCATCTTTCATCTAATTTCACTTCAGATAGAGACTTGTGACTGGCTCATGCGTTCACATGATTCCCTGTTTTTGTCTCAGGTTAAGGGAAGTGACGGCTGGGCCGGGTCAACATGGCGCTGGAGGAGAAGCCTGGTGTAAAGAGCAGCAGCTCTATTGTCCCCTGCTTCCTGTTTGTGGAGGTAAGAATTACAATGCATTTCACATAAACACCAGGACGATCTCAGAGTAGTAATATCTATTGTCCATCACCTATTTCTATATCTGGACTGTCTGGGCCAAAATTGTGAACTGAAAAGAACTGACAGGACAAAACAAATATGTTTTTTGAAAACTATAAACACCAAAAATACTGTGATTTATTTTACCTACTCAACAATAAATTAAGCATGAACTATTTTAATTTAACAATAAAGTATTCCGATTTTTTTGGAAAGGCGGAATTGCAAATTTCTTGTTAAATGAAACAAACTGAAAAACACAGAATATTACCAAGTATTTTTAGCCTAGTTTCTAGTGCCAATGTCTCAGTACATTTAAAAAAGACAAAAGTAGCTTACAAAGAACTTTTCAACAAAATATAAGAGCTTGTTTTAAGTCAGTAATTCATTTATACTGTATATAAAAAGTACTGATATCACTAGCAGATTGTAACATGTCTAAGGGAAACAATCTTCCAGTGGAACTAATACTTATTCATCGATATTAAGTAATTATTGACTTAAAACAAGCTTCTATATCTAGTAGAAGAGTCATTTTTAAGTTAGTTTTGTCTTTTTTCAAGAAACTAGAAGCCGGACCAGAAAATTTGTTAAGAGTTTGTGTCACTGTTTGCTCGTTATTTTGGTCTCGTTTGAAGAAAAATGAAAAAAATATTTCAGTTTGAAGACTTCAAGTCAATCTTCATCAAAATAAAAAATGTTAATAATAATTGTTCATAGATAGCGTCGAAATAGAAGGAAACGTTGGTAGATGATCACTGTATTTTTTAAAAAGTAGATTTGAATATAAAAGTAGTTGTTATGTCTTAATTTATGTAATTTTTGCGTTTGGGGTGGAAATGCAAATGGCCGCCGGGCTTCACTTTGAACACCCTTGTTCTGTGCGCTGTCATCCTGTCCCTGCAGCAGACGTTTTCCTCAGGGACAATCTGAGCTTTTACACTCTGTCTGACCCTCCAGCTTCTCCTCCGCCACTTTCCTCTTTTTACGTCTTGTACAACAATCGTCTCTGGTGAATATTTCAGGACCAAGAGACGAGTTGGGGACAGCCTGGCTGACGTTCTCACAAGTGCATCACACGTCCTACGATGTTCCAACACCAGTGACTTCTCAGCATGTGTAAATGGGCGACAGCTGCTTTAATACTTTACGTTTCATTTGCAAACTCCATGATTCATTCAGGTGGTTACATTGCAGTCAGACGCATTCAGGTTTCTAATTTGGGATTTGGAGTCTTGTTGTACAGACAGCCCCAGAAGTTGGCCTCTGTGGAGGACAGAGTTCTCGGACTCGAACGCTGCTGCGTCTCTAGTTTGAATCGTGTTCTCCATTGTTTGTGAGAGCGGTCAGACAGATGACTCAGAGGGCAGAGGAAGTCCCTGAGCGCTCTCTGCTCTCTAAACTAGAACTGAGGTCGACACAGGTCATCCGTTTGTGTCAGAAATACAGAAATAAAGTGTTCTGCTATATTTTTGTCGTGATCAGAGATTTCTGGCCAGTTTTCTGATCAGTGGTGTCACTAACAGCTGATAGGGCAGATTTCAGTTGATTCTAGTTTCTCTTTAAAACCTTCAACTTGGCATTGAAACAGGATTTTGCTAGCCTCCGCTAACACTGTCGTCTGAAGAAATGCACCAATGGTCAAAAACAACCAGTAGGAGCCAGGGGTGAGGGCCTTAGTGCTGTCAGTCAGCTTGTGAACGCGCTGCTCAATGTGGTAATGTTGGAGAAGCAACTCACCATTCCAGGAAAATCGTTTCTCCACCCTCATTGGTGGCTGTGCTAACTAGCCTTAGCATGCACAGCAGGCTTTGTTGTGGGGAAAAAGCTGTAGTGTAGCAGAAAGAAAAGGAGAGAGCATCAACAGTCAGTACACATGCATGATTGACAGCGCTAGGACCCTCCTCCTACCTCTGATTGGTTGGTTTTGTCGGAGTGGTGTGTTTCTGAAGTTAGAATTTGAATCTGTTTCATAACATACTGTATAAAAATAGTGATATTTTTAACAAATATGTCAAATGTATTATCTTCTTAAATCATAGTTACAGCTTTAATCACTTTCATATACAATGGCTTATGTTTGCTTTAGTTAACTCAGAAAATGCAGGAAGATGATGCGCTTCTAGCATACATGCATGATGCCTAAAAGTCACATTATATTTCTAATAATAAACTATTTTTCTATTATTATCTGTTTTAGACCTGACTTTGGATCGTCTAAGAAAAATAATTCAGATGTCGTTTTAAAGTATTTTCTTCGCCGTGGTAGTTTCAGCACCCGCTTCACTTGTCAGTACCTTCGGAAACAATTCAGAGCAGCGGCCTTTTATTAGACCACTTCGCCAAATGCCTCCCACACATTGGCGCTCAGGTGTCAGTCGGTTCATTTTTTCACTCCACATAAACGAGTGTGTGTGCGTGTGTGCTTGAGAGACGGTGTATTTCTGTCTGCTTGTATGGTGTTAAAAAAAAAGCAGTGAGCAACCATGGCTAAAGAAAGAAAAGCATCTGCTAAAGTCTTTATACAGATCTGTATTAAAGACAGTAGATAATTGTCATTAATTGAACAGTAATTGAATTTACCATCTAAAAATAATTTTATCAGCTTAATTGATTTAGTAGTGAAGGATCAGCAACTTATTGTTAAGGGTACAATGAGTTGTGCTTCATTTATGAGGATGTAAAAGATTTGAATGTAAACAGCCTCTTCATGGTTCAATGCCGTAACGAGGTGTGTCTCTGTAATATTCATCTTTTTCTTAGCTCGTCTCTGCAAAATGGAGTTCGTTGCATGGAGTCAAAGTAAATGCTGGGGTTTGGTAGGCCGCCTCATTACTCACACCCCAGAGCTTCACTGCTGCTGATTGGATGTCAGATTCCATCTTAAGAATTTTCTTGTTTTCTAAGAGAGGATTTTCTCAGCCCTACATCTGAAACATTTCACTAGATAAAGTGTTAAAAAATAAATTGTGCACTTATCTCGCCCAACTGCTGCTGCAGTTGTTAACCCTCTGATGCGTGAGTGACTGACTATACAGTCTTCAGTGAGTGGGTCCTTTTTGACCCGGGTTACAATCAATGTCTTTTTATGCTACTTTTGTCATTTTGATTCAAAATAATGTATACTTTCTATTGTGTTTTATTTCACACATGAGTTATTTCATGTTTGAAATGTTTTTATTTTTCACATTTTTAAACATTTTTAGAACAATTTGTAGAACATTTTTAAAACAAAATGACAACAGCAGCAATTTTACAACAGTAATGATCAAATGTCAATAATGGACAGTGTTAACATCCATTATGTGTGTGTGTGGGTGTGTGTGGGGGAATGGAGGGGGGTCTGCAAAACAGCACGTTTCTTGAAACAAGCTAGCTAACCAAGCTAGCTAACATTACTGCCTCTATTCTATTAAGCTATGTGTATCACACATTTGAGTGTGTATGTGTATGATTTATTTATCCATCCATCCATCCATCCATCCATCCATCCATCCATCCATCCATCCAATCTGCTCGTCGATCTCCTGCTCCATTTTTCCCTCATTGGCGAACAAGATCCTGAGATACTTGAACTCCTCCACTTGGGGCAGGACATCCTCCCCAACCCACTGAAGGCACTCTGTACTTTTCTGGCTCATTTATTTATGCATTTATTTCTATAGCTATGGATTTTTATTTTATTTATTGAGATGATAAAAGAAAGAACATTAAACACATTGAACAGGTTTTGCATGTCATTCAACACATTCTCTGTCATGCTTATCTCATCCAGGGTGTCAGACAGACACAGAAACACACACACACACAAATAAGAAAGATGCACAATAAAGTATAGATGGCAATGTTAGCTAGTTGTTTAGATAATTAGTGTTGCCTAACTTTGAAGAAGGCAAATATGTTGATTTGTGACCACAATGCTGTCACAGTACTCATGTTTGACACACAAACACATTTGTGGGATAAAAAATAAAGATAATACTTATATGTAAGAGTTCATGCTGTATAAAATATTATTATTCAGGGGTGACACTTAGGTTTCAGTGTGTTTGGTTCACAAAAAATGTTTTCCTGTCAGTCACAGTTGGTAAGAAACAAAGATTCCCATTAAACTCCATAGGAAATGAATGCGGGCCATTTTGGACCCACTCATGGAAGAATGGGGTAGTAACATAAAACATGCTATTTCTTAAAACATATAAAAGGTAAATAAGGTCAATTAAAAATTTGAATTGCATGATATCAGTAACATGTTTCTTGAGGAATACCTGGAATATGAAGTGATGAAAACTTTTCATTACCAAGACACTGCAAAAAAGATGACCTCACTAGGTTAAGAAAGGACCCAGTTATACATCAGAGGGTTAAAGTTGCGATGAGTTTGGCCAAACTCTGAAAAGAGGGCATCTGATATTTAATTGGAAAGGAGAGAAAGCAAAGTTTGTTGGTTACTAAGGATTTTTGTTTTACCTGACTTTCTCTGTTGTTTACTGTAAATAACAAACATCACTAACAATTTGATCATGCAGACACCACGGACGTTTCCTTTAACAGATGTTGCTGCATGAGTAAACCAGTTCACACTACAGGCGAACCTCACACTACAGCTTGCCATGCATAGATATGTTGCAACGTGATGTAACACGTGTGAGATCCCGCCTTCCAGCAGGAAGTTGGAGGACAAAGACCTGTTCGCTTACCATGATTCTCCTTGGTTTTAGCTGGTAAGCTGTTGACATATTGCACTAAATCTTAAATGTACGCATGCTATGTAAAGGGACAAGCGGGATGCAATGCTTTGCTACTGATTGTCAACCCTACGACAACTAGATAAGGTCAGAAAAATGTTTTAATTAAAAAAATAATTGGTGACGGAGGAGAATGTGGGTCAGTCATGCTAGCTTGACTTTGAAAACTATACCACGTAGATGTGCTGCAGAACTTAATGTCTTTTGGTTCAGTTAAAAGAAATAAAGCGACCCGCACATCCACTGTCTGACAGATCATTAGAGCAGATATTTAGATTAGCTAATCATCCATCACTGTGTCCATATGGTCACTTAATAATCATAAAATAAACATCAAAACTAAAAACATAAAAATGTCACAGACTGAATGTTCTGTTCTTTGGGTGGAAAATGTTTGTGTGTTTTTTGTTTTGTTTTTGGTGTTGAATCCTGATACATTAGCGGAGCTGTTGTCAGTGAGTTGCTATGGCAACAGGTCTCTGTGGCCTGTGAGAAAAAAAAAGAAAAAGAAAAAAAGTAGTTATGAGTTTTTCTTCAACATCAATGCTCCATTGAAGTCATTTTGTATGTTTACCTTCGGGCGACCAGTTTCTCCAAAGTCTATCGGTATATTAGCACGTTGCTGGTTGTCCCGTCCAGAGGACACTGGAGACGCTCTTCCACCACAATTGATGAACATTTTATGCCATAGATTTATTTAGTCACACTTCGCCGTCTGGCCACAAACTTTGGTCTCATCGCAGATCGGTGAAGATGTGATTCTGCAGGTCAATCAACAAATGCAGTCTCCTGCAAATCAAGTCATTTTTGTGCAACGGCCGGCTGGGTCCGGCTTACACCCCTCGTGAGGTTGTTCCAAAAAAACAGGAGAAACCGAGCAGGATCTGATTGAGGAAGAATCTGATAAGGCCAGACCCGTGGAGAAGGGGTTTCAGTTTCCTATCTATTTCCAAATTTCTCCACATTTTGGCATGATGCTTTGCTTCTCAGATGGTTTGGCCTACTTCGTGTTGTCAGACGGGTTCTGCTTCAATAACTTCTCGATTCAGCAGATCCAGAATTGATCAGGCCAGAGAAACTGAACTAAAAATATGGTTTATGACTGTTCATGATTGAACAAGGGGGACAACATTTTCATTCAGAGCCCGGTTGGTTTCAACTGGTTTCCCCACCCTGCGCCCCCTTTGATAAATTAAATCATCATTTAAAACCGCTTTTTCCGTCTGCTCATATTGTCTTCGTCTGATACAAAAACATGTGCAATGTGAAACGGACGAGCTGCCTGATGCATTAGTGAGGAGCGGAGCTGATTGATGACCGGCTCGCGGAGGGCAAAGGTGCGACTCTGTCGATTAAACACGTCGCTCGGCGAGCGCGAGGTGACAGGGATCCATAACAAGAACGAAGGATGCCGGCTCTTTTATTCAGCTCTGCGCTCCTCATCAGCAGTTACCATGGCAACCAATCAGCCAGACTCTCTCTTTCTTCTGACTCCTTTCATCCTCTCTGCCCTAATCACAAGTCACAACCTTTTCTTGTCAGTTCAGCCCACTCAGCCATCTTGCCCTCGTGCTCCGCTCTGTCCCCTTCGTTTTGCTGTGTCTTTACAAATTTCTCAGTGGGACTCTTTCCCCGAGAGCATTAAATGCTTAATCTGGGATTTTAGCATTTAATCCAGTCATTCAAAGCCTAAACCAATGTTCTGTATGAAACCTCTCTTAAAGTATGGACTAGTTTGAATCATATTCCCCATCACTACAGTCATCTTACTATTACCTTGTTTTTTTCCCAATGAAAAAAGAAAAATATATATTTTTGTTTAAACAACTGATCAGAATTAGCTTCATCGGTCAGAAATGCGTGCAAAAATCAGGAATTTGACTTTTTTTTCAACAATGAAACCCCAACGTTACACTTGAGGCCAAGACTGAGAATAATACAAGCTCTGATGTGTTTCACCCTCAACAAAAATCCAACTGACTCATACATGCAAATGCATGTATGTATACTGGGGCCCCATGCATAATAATCTGGCAATAGAAAAATACATAAACGATAAACAGAAATTTTAGTGTAGAAGAGCACAAAGTCAATAAGGAGGGATACTGGAGACATATTCAGAATGATTAAAATTCATAAACTGTTTATTAGCAAGGTCTAGTAAATTAATCAAATTTTTTTTATTCCATACAGACATAAATGTTCTCCTGTTGCAGATTGTTCATCACTCTGCTAGATTAGTGTGGGCGACAACATTTCCTTTCCCGTTTAAACCACCAGTGGACAATTTTTCCTCCCCCATTTCCCCAGAGTACCTGGCCTTTAAGAAAACAACCCCCCAACCCACCCCACCCCCCCGACCCCCAGAAAATTAGGCTGTATGTCTTCTAACTCTTTTTAAAGCAGAAACGCTTGTTTCAATAGTGGACAAGTGGTCAGAAGACGCTGCCTTTTGTTTCCTTTCTCCAGTAATTTACAGGCTTTTACATTCATTTGTAAAGATTGGATGGATTTCCTTTAACTGTGAAACTTTGTCTAATTTAATGTAGAAAAGAATATTGTAAACATCCACTGAGTGGCGCTGTTGTAACATGACAGAAACGCCAATGTACTATGAACTATAGTTGTATTTTTTGCAAATTGAGGTTTGAGCCTGTATGTATGGGTGTTTCTGATGGTTTCCACTATTTTTACCAATGAAAATCAGATAAGTGATGTGTTTGTTTTTCTTTTTGACCCAACACCGTGTAAAGCCGCTTGTGGCTGCAATTACAGCTGCAATGCTTTTTTTTTTTGCAATGCTTCAACCAGCTTTTGTACTTAGACACTTTTTTTAACCATTTGCATATTTTAATATGAAATAGATCATTTGTGAAAAGATCGATCTCTTCCACCTCCTAAGCTACTGCTTGAAGAAATGTACTGCTGCGACCAAAAGCAACCACTCAGAGCCAGGAGGAGGGTATTAGCGCTGTCAATCAACTCTTGTTCCTCCTGCTAAATGTGCTAACGACGGACAAACAATTTACCGTTACAGAAACCGTTTGTCTGCTAACTAGCCTTAGCATTGATGGCAAGAAGCTGTATTGTAGCAGAGGGCAAGGTGCACCACTGAGCGGCACAAACACAATTATGATTGGCAGCGCTAAGACCCTCCTCCTGACACTGATTGGTGGTTTCTAGTTAGTACTGGGAGAAGGCAGATGAGCTCAAATTTTTTTCATATTATCCGTATCATGCTATACAGTTTCAATAATTGCATAAAAACTATTTTTCTTTATAAAAGCTACGTTCTGCAGCTTTAAAAGTAAAACGAGTGCATTACTACTATTATTTACCAGAACCCAAAGGAAAGCAACACATTCTCTCCTGTAAACACACTTGAATCATCATAGTAACTCAGCAGCAGCACAGCCACACAGTGTCTCAGCTGCTGCTCTGCGCTCTGCCAGCCTCGCTGTGATATTATTTATTGACGAGGAGTGGGGGGGGAAACGTCACGGACTGCAGACCGCACGAACGGGCAGCCAGGGCCTGGAGCTTGGGGCCAGGTAGTGAGCCAGTAATGGCTGCTGCTGCTGCAGTCTGATCTGTGTGATGTGCACACACAGGCTCTCCCCATGGGCATGTGAGCTCTGCAGATGTGCGCCTGACCCGGGTTAAAGCAAGCAGAGCGCTGAGAATCTCATGACATCTGTATTTTTTTTTGTTTGTTTTGGGGTTTTTTTGCTCTTGTTCTTTACACAATGATTGTAAAAACTCCCCTCTGAGACAAGTAACAGAGCAAAAAACAACATTGACTTTGTCTTTTTTAGCACAACTTTTTCTTCCGGTCCCTTCCCATAAGAAATTCAGGAGGAAAGTCTCCACTCTGCTTTCTGCAGTTGCTTTGTTCCACCTTTTCCACATTTTTATTAAAATGCAACCTTTTTCCAAACTACGTAGTTTCTGTTTCCACTGATCATTTTAAACATTGTACTGCTGAAAACCTCATGCCTAGAGTGTTGCTTTGATTCTTTCATGCATGTTTGAGAAGCCTTTCAATTTCCATGGCAACCATTCAGTTCTGCAAAACGCCCTGGTGGTCCTAGCTCTGGCTTTGAGGACGAACCTCTTCCTCTGAACTACACTTTCCAAGCTTCTGAGCTTCCCTCCCCCACACCCAGCTCCACTCAGCTCCTTCAGACTAGCCAGAAGCAAATAGCGAAACACCTAGTGTCTGATGAGCTCATTATAGCAGCAACTCCTCAGAGCATCGCTGGTAAAAATGTTGCTGAAGGGTTAACAGAGGAGCCATGTTGTGATGACTTCTTGAAGGCATAATTTCAGAAAGAGCAGGAGTTTTAAAGAGACAGAGCCCCAATTTCAAGGCCTTAAGTTACAAAGTAAAATTTATTTTAAGTAATATTTGATATATATA
>CAEGAF010000312.1:0-13352 GCA_903067075.1 Micropoecilia bifurca
GATGTCTATGGTAGATACATGTCTATGGGTAGTCCGGTCAGTCAAACTTTATTAACAAACCAGTTTTTTGACAACATTTCTGACAACATCCCAGCATGCACTGCGCGCTTCTACGGGGAGAATGAAGTCTGCAGCTGCTTACCGTAGTTGCAGTTGCATAGTTACCATAGACCTGTTGTGGCTCAATATTGGTCCATATATAAGGCGCACCGGGTTATAAGGCGCACTGTCGGCTTTTGAGGAAATTTAAGGTTTTTAGGTGCGCCTTATAGTGCGGAAAATACGGTACTTCCTTTTATTAAAGAAGTCAAATATCATTGGTGTTTTGTAAAGATAAGTACCTCATGACAAACTGCACGCTTTTAATCGGATCAATCTGACACATCTGTGACTGTGAGGCTAAAAGCAGACTTGTTTTTCTTCATCCACAGATCATTCGTGATTTTTTTTTTAAAGCAACAGCGTCGATGAGGAAGCAAGTAAACTAATTTATTATGGAATCTAATATGGAAGAAATGCTACAACATACCGCCTGATCCTTTGCAAACTATAAGCTATAACTATATTCGCATCTACGAGTCGAAGAGCATTGCTCATGCTCTGTCAGATCCACGCTGCTAAGCAACAATCACTAAAGAAAAGGATGGAGATTTGTCTGTAATGTCAGCAGAGATAAGCATTAAAATGTATTCATCTGGAGTTTTTTCCTTGTTATTATACTGGGCAGTCTGACAGTGAATTGTATGGACTGTTCTCATGAAGTTACAGTTTAGCTAATTAGCATTAGCATGTGGCCTCGATTGGAGGTGGAACAATTGAGCTACTTCACTGATTAAACTGCGGATTTGGGAGCTTTAAATCTACAGCAGAGTTAGTCAGCTCTAAGAGAGTTCATACCAGGTTGCAATAATTCTTTTAATAAGTTTAGAAATGTAGATTTACTCCATTTCAGGCCTGTCATTGCTTGGATTTAGCATCTAGATGATGCAAAAAACATGAAATATTTGTTTGGAATAAGGAATATAAACCTGTAGGTCTGAACAGCATCTACAATTGTAGAAATAAGACTAATAATATAAGGGAATTTAAGTTCACGGTCCAACACTTTGTACTTTACATTTTGCTTCCAATTATATTTTTAGTGCCATTAAAGTTATACTTATCAAGATATTTTATGAGTCTTTAAAAGTTTTTTTCTGCACAGTGGGTGCATTACTTTTTCTTTTTTTTTTTTACTCCAGTCATTAGTTGGCCAGTTTTCTCAGGGATAGATTCTGTTAGCTGAGTAAATCACTTTGAATTGACCTTTAAATCACTGCAGCTTAAAAAAAGGCACTTAAACCGAGCTACAAATATTAAGCTCCTGCAAATTGGTGGATATGTTTCACCTTTTTACAACATGGCTTTTCCATTCATTTTAAAAAAAAATTTGTAAATGAAGATATGAACAAGTTTGATCCAAAAAGATGTTTTGATGCTATTTTGAATGTAGTTGGAAAAAAAATTGGTTTCTTCACAGTGCAAATATGAAACAGAAAGCCATCAAGTTTAAATTGGTAATAAAAAAATATATATGTATTTTCAAATTACTATAAAAAATATTACTTTATTTGATTGTTAAATATGAAATTGATGACATTGTCAAAAATAGTTTTAGGTTAGGATTTCAAAAATTAAACGATATGTTGTGCACTGCCTGAAAATATGAAAAACCTTGAATGAATTCCTCTCTGACAAAGACATGACCATCCAACTAATACAAAGTATATAAATTTCCCTCAAGATTCCAGTAATAGGCATTGAATTTAGCTTTTATAAAAAAGGCAAACGTATTGTCAGTCATACAATACGGATACAAAAATGTGTCATTACTTTGTATCCGAATCCTATCTTCAGTTGAATCACTTTGTCAAGGTACGTTAAAGATGTTGGTTTGCTGAATTGAGTCCCCACCTCTTTGGAATCACAACTCATTTGATCGTCAAGGTTCTGAGCAACAACAACAAGCAATTCCTCGCATATCCTGAAAAAAAAATCAAAATGTCACTTTATAGTCGTGCAATTCCTGCTGTGAATTAACCTGGCCCATTTACCTGCCGCTATGAAATTGCATTGGATGGTGAGAAAAACTTAAAGCAAAGGAACAAATGGAAGAACACATAATTGCGCAGCAACGGTAAGAATAAATGAGCAGAAAAACAGTTTGAAGGAAAGGTTGTGAAGTTCTGTTAGTTCCCCTACAAAAGTTTTACCAACAAAAGACGTTTCAGAGTTTGTATCGCATTTATTGATGAAGTTTAAATGAATCCCTTTTTGTCTGATAAACCTTTGAGTAAAAGTATATTCTAGTATCATCCTCATCCGTGTTTCGTGTTTTGTTGCCACCTTATGGTAAAGCATGGATTTTTTACTATTATTTTTTAAAAATATTATCTTTATTGTCCTTGAAATCAAAAGAAAATCTCAGTGGTGATGGTTGTTGTGGTCTTACAAAACCCAGCAGCAGAGAACCCATTTCATTCTGGATGGTTAACTTCGTTAATAAGCCTTTATGCTTTTGCTTGCATGATTTTAATTATGATTTGTAGAGTTGAGGATCTGTGTTCTGGCTGGCACAGTTACATTTTGATGTTGTTCTGTGGCTATAGGCTCAGACTCAGCTAAGGTGAGGAACTTCAACATCCAAGAGGGATTCTGGAATAAGGCAGATGCTGTTTTATAATCAAAGGGAACCAACTGAGCAGTTTAGGCGATCTGATTAGGATGCCTCCCGAGTGCCCAGCTTTTGAAGGTGATCTGGAGACGATCAGCTGGGAGTAGACCCAAGGCAGACCCAGAACTCAGTGGAGGGATTTCATGTCTCCTTGGCCTGGAAACGCAGAGGGACCGAACACGTTTCAGAGGAGAGAGTAGCGTCTCTGCTCTCCCTCCACTCGCCGACCTGACCTGAATTCAGCACCGCAAAATGGATGGAGCGAATCAGAAAAAGCAGAAAAGTCGTACGGGGAAAGATACGAGGGCTTTCGGAGTCGATTCTTTCGTTTTGCTAATGGTAGGAGAAAAAAAAATCAGCTCCATAACATAACAGTAAACACACGTAAAGCAAATAAGAAGTACACGGAAGCAGGTTTATGAAGTGTTGCAAAGTAATCTATCGGCTTCGTCAGGAATGTTAATAATTAGGCAAAGTAGAGTTGTCATCATTCTGTCAAGGTTTTATGTCGAGTATTTCCAGAACTACCCAGAGACTTACTTGGTCTCTTGTGCTGGAAAGACTCAACGCATGATTGGTTCGCGAGGCTTTGTGTGTTTGATCCTCATTATCTTTTGTTTAATCAGTAAAACGTAGTGCAGAAAACAAATATTCTTCAGAGTTTTCTGATGGTGTCATTAGAAAGTATTTTCGCCTTTTGTTTTTTTCTGATGTTTTTGGTTAATCTAACAAATTAAAATATATTAATAATAATAATAAAAAGACAAAAGGCAATTAAAAAAATAATGATTGTGTTAAAAAAAAAATATCCAAACCATTCTTGGCTCTTAGATTTTCCACTCTTTGCCAACATTAAGTGTGTGAATGTTACATCACTGTTGGCTAAGCTTGTTTTTTGTTTAATCCTATTTAACTGGATGACTTTCCACCATAATAAGGAAATAATAATAGCTTCTCAATTAAATTTGAGCCCAGATCTTTACTTTGTAATTTCAAAACCTTCATGTTTTATTTTTTGAGCCATTCAGTTCAGATGTGAACTTGTTAGTTCGCTTCAGAATATTGTGCTTCTATTTAACTGTGCTTTTATTTTGCCAAGTTATCAAAACAATAAAGAAATGAAGTAGCTCCAAAATTCACCACATAAATCATCGAAGGGAACAGAGGTACTCAGAGTGTTTGAGTGGAGTTGAAATCATTCTTATTTACTGAGCATGTCTAAAATATTCTAAGAGACATAAGTCTATATTCTGAATATTTATAGCCGAGTTTTTGCTGCAATAATAAAATACTGAAAAATGTCCAACATGTTAAACACCTTTAACCTTTAACCTTTGACTCAAGATTTAGCCACTACCTGTGGGTCACAAACATGTGACACATTTTGATCTTGATGTGGTTTCCGGAAGAATTTTCTCCACACAAACACTGAAATGTATAAAGAAAAAAATATATATAAAAAGGACAATTTTAGAAATAATATTTAAATCCAAACCATGTTTTCTTATTGACCCCACATGACTTTCACCGCGGAGCAAAGGTCAACATCACTTTCTTTCAGCCAGACTATATGTTATTTCTACAGCAATGTAGTTGTTGTTTATGAGATAAAAACATAAGAAAAAGAAAGTTGTGAAGACGCTCCAGGCAGCTTCCGATGCTTTTAGTCATCAGTCAAAACAAACCATTTCTAGGTGATGGATGTGTTTCTATGGGATTGTCCAGTTGTGAGCCAACAGGATGCTGCTTCTTATCCTCTTCAATATGCACATTTAAACTGTCTATTAAATATGAAAAGCGACACAGTGTTTAGGCCACTGTTTGGTTTATTCAAATGTTTTGCTATCTGGATTTTAGCCCAGGAATGAAAAAACAAAAACAGTTTTAGTTAGCAAACGGGTCTCCGCAGCGGTCCCCCTGGACGGGTCCCTCACCGGGCCAAGCTCCACATCGCATTTCATCCAACAGAATAAGACCTCGCCTCACCTCGCCTCCCGCGGACCGAGTTCCACGCTTTGGGGGCAGATGGAGGTTAGCATCGCAATCGGCAAGGGGGGGGGCGTCGACAACAGCAGAGTCAGACTTAAGTCAAACCCATTACAGCTGGGGCAAATAAGTTGCATGAAATATTCACCCCCAGACGGCGTCCAGAGAAATGCAACCATAAATAATTCACAGTGGGGGGGAAGCTGGGAGGCGTGTCTGTGTTTTGCCAGAGCGTCGCTTCCAAAGGCCTTTATGAGTTGTTTTTGTTGTGCCTACAGCGCTATTAAAAAAAAAATAGAGGTTTGTGCTTTATAATGAAGTAAATAAATAACGGAGGCAAATGTATATAAAAAAAAGGCTGTAGAAGTGGTTTTACTTAATCCAAATCCTGAATTACAATCTGTTGTCATGGAGCTTCTTTGTAGGTTTCCTGTCCCAAATGAACATATATATACATATTTTTTTGTATATGTGTGAATGTGGACAGCGAAACTGCAACAAGCATTATCAAGAAAACTCTGCGATCAATAACGCTCCCGTGGCCCCGGGGCAGGTTCTCGGGGGCCGCATGTGCGCCGGGCGAAGCACAGAGATAGTTATCGTCTCAAGCTGAGAAACGAGCTGCTCGCTCAAACGGGCGGAGAGTTTGGAAAAAAACAGCAAAAATAAAATACTCAGCTTGAGGAAGCTGGGATCTGGATGATGAACAGCGTCTCTGAGAACACAAAAAAGATGCAACTGTGATGAACTTGTGTGTAAGACATTTGGAGCAACGGAGTGTAAAAAAAAATAAGCAAGAGGAGATAAAAGAAAATCAAATGGGATTTTTCATACCACCCTCCTCTTGGCTTTTGTGAAAAGGGAAACTGTTTATTGATTTATTTTGTCTTTTAAAGTTTCAAGAAAGATGCAATTAATTGTGTGAAAAATCTAAATTGCTAGATTTGTTTTTTCTTTCTTTCTTGTAACTTTTATGGGAAGTATAGAAATACTTTAACCCTAGTAGGCTTGAAAGTCCAGTCCAAACAGATGGTTGGTAGCGTGAACCATCTGGGAAGCGATCCACAAAAATATGAAGAAAAACAAAAAATCAAAAGGAAAAACTTTGAGAATTGGAGAACTGTAGAATTTTTATATCAATTGTGCAACAAGTGCATACCAGTAAATTAGGTCATCGCTAATAGTTTGAGCTATTTTAGAAAATAAATCTAAACGCTAAAATCTTCTCTTAAACATATATTTAACTGTTTGTTTATTTACAATTTAGAGCTAATAAAAATACATGTTAACTTTTAAATAATTTGAAACTTTTTCCCTCCACCTAACTTTCTGTTGAACTGATTGGTTGACCCCCTTGCTGTGTAGGCCTTCAAAAAACGTTCATAATCTCTGTAAGTTGTGTTTATCTAAATCAACAGAAATATACCATGTCAAATTGATATTTATAATATTTTGATGCTTGTTTTTACTGAGTTAATCTTTCAATTTTAACTTATTGACAATAAATCAGCCATTGCGATGTTAAATATCATTGCGCTGCTTCATATAATAGTGCTTTAACTCTCTCTTACACAATGTTTGGAGCCTAATATTATGATTCAGTTTTGCCTTAATTACATCATACCCAGCCGCTTTCAGAACTCAATATTTGCACAGCTTAGTGCCACATTTTATACTGTACATGCAGTAAAATACGACTCCCTTTGTGTGGGACTCAGCAATGCAATGCCCTGATATGTGTTCAACAAAAAGCGAAAATGGAGTTGATTTTTCACATTTATGGCTTCGCTGCTCACTGGGAGCGCAGAGGAAAGCAGAATAAAAAGTGTCTCCAAGTTTTTACACAAGTTGCACGTCAGTCCTTTGTACTGTTTGAAATGCTTTTCCTGAAGCCCTTCATGGTTGTGCATTGACACAAATGGGTAACATGCTTTAAGTATGACAAAATTTAAAAAAAAGGCATCCCATACTGCTTCTCTTTATTTCTTCTTGAGTGACATTTTAGCTTCTAGGCCCAGACCAGATGCCTCTGAATATAATTTTTAAAAGAAAGAAGTCCAACATTAAGTTCTGGTACATATTGGCTGGGTGTGGCTAAAAGTTACATGAATATGACATAGAAAGTGTATCTTTCCTTAAAGCTGCAGTAACGTCTATAAACTATTTGTTGTTTTTTTGCTTATTGCTTACTATGTCTTGAAGTTCTTCTATTTAGGACAACCAGGACTCAAACTAAGAAGTTCAATTTGGAACGTATGTCATCTTCCAAATTTGTCATCAAAATGCTTCTTTTTCATGATTTCATAATTTCTTTGCTTTCAACTTACTAAAAATAGGCTGTTGTGAGTAGATTTATGTATAATAGTTTTTTACTTCAAAATATTGATGGCTCTCCAACTGGGACATCTTGGTTCAGCCACCAGTTGTGAAACTAATAACAGAAGCTCCTTGTTTTACGTCCTTATTATACAATAATACTAGCAAAAACAACTAAATCTTTTCGAAAAAAAAAAAAAATTAGGCCAAAAGCAGGTGTAGAAGCTTCACTGAGACAGAAAGACATCCTTCAGTATATGTTCAAGCAGCCCCCTAATGTCCATTCATTTCATAATCTCTATCAGCATTCAACGTTTGTCCCTGATTCCTGTAACACTGGAGCTCCAGTCATTTGCATTGCCTGCAATGTCAATAATGAGGTCCACCCACCAGCTATGAATATATTTATATAACAAAACCGTCTCATTATGAAATCAAGGACACCAAGTCAACATAGCATCGTACATGAAGACACTGTGTGGCTGTTCGCTGACCTACTGCCTTTAAGCTCAATGTGCGCATATTCCACAGGCATGCAGGATGAACCCTTTGATCGCATGATCTTTTCCTGTGGAATATTTCGCCGGCTCGCCCTGCAGGCATTTAGCTTTACATCTGAGATTGGCTCACCTCCAAGCGTGCGTTTCCACGCGCACAGATCCTGCTCTCTGCAGAGGACCAGGCAGCAAAGTACATCTGTAAAGCCCTCCGTGTTCGCTCGGGTCAGAGAACTAGTCAGGACAAAACGCCCAGAGAAAATACCAGCGATAAAAGGCACTTCGTCTTTTCACCGTCCTCTGTTATTGGCTTAAATCAGTCATTTATTGTTTGAATTTGAGAGGAAACCTCGAGATATTTACACTTATGTTTTTTTACACTGATTTTTGTAACGCTGCGTTTTTGCCTCGGCAGAATCCGTGCAGAGTTCAACTGGCTGACAAAGCAAAGAAAATGATTTATGGCTCTGCCGTGTCATTCCCAGTAAATAATGGCCGATGCCAGTCTTGGAACAAGCTCACTCTGCAACATGTGCTGTGACAGAGTCATTATCTCAGACTCGTGTCTTTGTTTCTGTACCATTGTTGCTTGCATTTCACCTGTCCATTTTTTTGTTTTATATGTGCAAATTAGCATCAACATGTTTTTGCCGTATTTTCTGTTTTATGTAACACTTCCAGCTAATTCAGAAATATATTATCTCAGTCTTTAAAACAATCTGTTTTGTTTTTACCTCGTAAAAATATGTGCTACAAATTAGCACATCGTCATTGAGACACAGTGTAGTGTAAATGAGGGTAAATGTCACATCTGTGTTCAAAGAAACAGAAATGTGAATAAGCTAAAGATGCTTATAATTTATTCTTTTTTCAGGTTCAAGTCTCAAACTTTACTATAACAACTCAGATGTATGGAGACAAAAATAATAGCATCTCAAAATACCAACAGTTCATGCTGGGTGTGTTGCATTCTTGTTTAATTTTTTTTTTAATTATCTAAATTATTGAAGACAATTTTGAATTTGGATGTTACAGAATGTAGTGACTTTGCTTTAAAAAATTTTTTTACGAATATCAAGGAATTCAGAAATGACCCACTAAAACAAGACTTTTCTCCAAGTTGCCGTTTCAAAACGAGCTTAACTCGTGCGAACAGCCGCCTCCCTTTTTACCAGGGCAGGTCCCAAGTCGGACTCACCGAGTTGTTTACATGTGATAAATTTAGCCGGATCCCGTATTACCAAACAGGAATTAAGATGTTAGTGCACTGCTCTGCAGGGAGGTTGCTGATGGAATGGTTCTGACACTGTGAGCCTTCCCAGTCAGGAAATTAGCCATCCAGCTTGTCAGCTCCCCACTGAGATTCCATCTGAGTACATGGGGAAAGAGCACAGAGCTCCTTCTAAACCGATGAGTATTTGTTTACTAAAATCAGCACTTCACACCATATCATTGTTGTTTTTTCTTTGTCTTTTTTTTAACAGTTTCTCAATATGTTATAATGACTGGTGGTAAAAGCTTTTCGGCCATCTGGTCGATTAAAAAAAATACTAATTGGCATCATATACTGTAGGTGAGTGTAGCACCAAAACTCTGCTGCTGCCTCTTTACATCCAGAGCTCTGAAAGATTAACTCACTTCATGCTAATGTGGAACCAAGAGCTGGAAATACTCCACATCTTCATCAAATGTCAACTACCTCAGAAAGCTTGCCAGCAACCCTTGGATGAACTTTGCATCGGGTGGACTAAGTGGAGCTGTTGAAGGTTAAGCAATTTAGACTCGCTTTGCGTTATTACCTTCCTTCCATCATTTCTTCCTTAAGACTCTCCTCCTGGTGAGTGGCTGCAGGCTTGAACCAATATTTTTTGTTTCTGGACTGTATTGGTGTTTACTTGCAATATCTGCCTCAACCATTTTCACAGTTAATCCATTAATTTATTAATCTAAAAAAAAAAAAAAATAAGTGTGCGGTTCTAAAACTTTTCCCAAAGTCAAATGTGATGTATAATATTGAGTTTTCAAGCTAGTCTATGTGGCTTCTTCGATAATATTGGCTGGTAATACGTCCTTTAGCGTACAGATCAATTCGGCGACTACTCAACCTATCAAATGAGCGTTCTGGAGGGAGATGGATCACATCCAAAGTGAATGGAATGATGGGGGGGGGGGGATCAAAGTCCCCTCGTGACAAAGGTGCAGCATGAGTTCACCGTGGAACGGTGCAGAAACGGGTAGCAGGTGTGCTTGTTGGTATGGGCTCATATCGGGGGAGGGAGGGCAGTGAGACCTGAACGTAGATGCATCTGGAAGACAACCATGGAATCGAAGGAGCCGGAAAAGTTCCATTAATAAATGCAGTCGGTTGCCACGTAGCTGTGACGGATGCTGCTGTCGCTCCTCAGAGGAATGTCTGTTCTCAGCGGACGAGCTTTTACCGGCTTTCAGGGTTACCTTGACTAACCTTGTTGAGTGTTGCAAGCTATTTTTTTTTAAAATGCTATCTCCCCAACTAATTGATATCAATCCAAGGTAAGGTGAAACAGCTGATTAGAAATGTCTTTTGCCATTACAATAAGGCCCAGTCTTTCATTTTAGACCTTCGTTGCAAAGCTATGGAGACGGAATATAATGTATTTCTAATTAACTGTTGAGCTAAAGCGCTACAAGAATGCACATTGAGATAGATCTCCCTGAACTACGCGTCACAGGCTGCATGATGTCCACATGTGCCAGCACATGCTCCGCTGAGCACTTGCCCAGTCGCCCTTTTCCTGTCAGTGAGTGGTCTTCCAGGCTAAGCCTCATGAATCTCCTTTTAATGAAGTCTGGGGGCAGGAAGTGCAAACTCCCCATCGCTGACAAGTCACCGCCCGTCCGCCTTTAATCATCAGGATGACGTCTCTGGTCCCCCGCTGAATAGTCGTCTTTTAATCCATGTTGATGATGCCTAATAATGATGAATGTAGACATAGAGGTGCTTTTCTGAGCTCTTCGGATTCTCAAGGCTACCGTCAACAATGTTGGATAGCAAGAAAACATGTTAGGTTTAGGTAAGTTATTTTTTAAGCATTGATTTTAGCTCCCAGATATATATGAGGGAGCTTCTGTCCTGCTCTAGAGACTCCACCACTCACATATCTTACTCGTTAACACATACCTGTATGGTCCTATCAGTGTCCTTGAATCTTTCACAAACCTCTCTGTCGAATAACGTCTTGGAAACACAAATATCTGTTTGAACACATTTAGGCAGTGTGGTAAACCTGCATCTGTCCCTTTCAAATTTCCTCTTCCTTTAATCACATTTCTGATCATGAACCAGAAAATGTTATCAGGCAAAGATAAGCTACAGAAATGAAGAAGTTTTCAAATAATGATTTTCTGTGGGTATGAGTTAAAGTCTAGACGTTATCTAGCAATGGAAATTATTTGTATACCAAAAAGTTTTAACTATTGCGTAATTGCTTCAATCTAATGTCTTTTCCGTCCCCATTTAGACAATTTAGGACAGTTAAATATATAACCACATAGCTGAGTTTGTCTATTGGGGCGTTTTATTTTTGCAGACAAGAAGAAAAAAAAGCCACCTGAAAAGTAACTTGCAGACATGTCTCTTATGTATTCTTCATATGCTCTTGCTGTTCCATCTTTAAGACACCTTCATTTTCTTACTAGTTCCTCTGAGATTAAGCGAAACACCCTTGATTGTACCGAACTCATCATTTTATGGGTCACAGTCTGGAGGACGGATGAGAAAGGACAGCAAAAAGCATAATTAGTGGATGAAAAACATGCACAGTGACGTATTTGGGTAGTTCATTACAAAAGATGCTTCAAAAAGACCTGCACAAAATGACTCAGCAGCTTAAAGATGAATGAAACATTTATCCTGGATAGTTTTGGTCAACGGTAGTTCGCCCTAACTTGAATTAAAGCTATAATGCACTGTGAACATTCTTACCTGTAAGTAAGTGGAGCCTATGGAGAAGTTAGTGTGTCGGCTAAGTTTCCCTGAAGCGCATCCGACTGCACAGCTGAAAAAGAGACACCCCCTCAAACCAAGCCAGCGCCAGAATTAATTAAAATCCAAAGCACACCCACACAACAAACGTCCATTGCAGTTTGGTGACATTTCAGCTGATACTGACCTAATGTGGTTGATACATTAGCTTCCTCCATATGTCAAGTAAATCTTCACATTACCACGTTCTCTGCCCTCTGTTTAAAATCGCAGGCTTGCTGCTCTCTCTAACCAGGTGCTATGAGGTGACAAATAATTCATTTGCAGGAGATTAAGTTATGCAGTCATCTAATTTGGTCAAGTGTGCAAATTGTTTAAGCTTCTTAGCTGCTCTGGTAACTTAACAAGATAGTCTCTCCCCCCCTCCCCCCCTTTTATCATGTGAGGATTATGGCTGCAGCTTTCATTAACAAAATAAACAATAGGTCAGCGCTAATAACATTGCCAAAAGCTCGCCCGTTGATCAATTAAAGAAGTCCCCACAGAGGCACGCTGCAAATTTACAAAAGGGTAATGGAAATGGATTAGCAACAGTGAAACAAGTATACCACAGAGACCTACAAAAACCAAAACACGGTTTGTTATTATTATTTCCTCTCATTTAAAGCAAAAGGAAACTCATGAGAGCTCAGACGGCTGAACCTTATAGGAGAGAAACTAGAAATATAGGGGAACCAATCCTAAGTACCTGTTTTTTTAACTTTGTCTAAGGATGTTTTTCATTCCCCTCAGGTACATAAGAGAGATGGGGCTGTGATTAGCCAGATTAGGAGAACAGCACCCCCTACAGAGACTGATCATTCCTGGAAATCACAGGAGAGGATACGTTCTCAACATTACCTCAACCGACCCCGGTCATAAATAGTTGAGGACGCACAATCGATAGAATTCAAAAAGAACAACAAAACAAAACAAACTCTGGCTCTGTTCCGTTGCTCGGCCCTGACACCAAACAAGAGGGCAGCTTCCCCCCCGACAGATTCATTCAGTCTCTTAAAGCCTGATGTCCTGCAGCAAAAATGCTGATTCATTCTGTTATGAGAGTTCTGTAGTGCTGTAAATGTGAGCTTTGCAGTGCTGAATGATTTGAGGGGTTTGCATCACATTATCAATGATTATAGAAAGAGATGGGTACGACACTTTATGTAGATTTGCAAAACAACTATAACAGCATTTAATTCATGTCCAGTCCTTTATTGCTACCTTCCTCCAACATTTAGATGCATCCTTCTCCAACACATCTGAATCATATGAATGGCTCGTTAAAGCCAAGTGACTGCAGAGGGACTTCAGTGTGTTGGATCAAGGATGCAGCCTAAACAATGGATTATGACACCCTTGTTTTAAGGCATCACCTTTTTCACCCAAGTGAATGTTTTCCCACCTTAATGTATAAATATTTAGCATTTAATAGACAATGTTGTGGTCTGTACAAGATTTTAGGCCACACAATTCAATTGATAATGTCATGAGTGTGTTGGGTGAAAGAATAGGTTGTTTCAGAATGTTACCTTAGTACATCTTGACAGAAAAAAAAACCCTTTCCACTATACAAAGCAGTGTACTTTATGTTTACACTGATTTCCAATTAGATTCTACAATTTTATAGCAAAAAACATCCTTTCAATTAGAAGGAAAATATTTTTTTCCTCATCCTTTTGCAAATATACGCATACATGTTAGTGTAAGTGATAAATAATGCATCCTTTTTCTCAAGGGGGGGGGGGGGGGGGCGTTGGGGCTATGCAATGTTATGCATGTTTTATGTTTCCAACTTAATGTATGTGAGCCGATATGTTAGAATTAGCCAGCTAAA
>CAEGAF010000324.1:0-39299 GCA_903067075.1 Micropoecilia bifurca
ACACACACACACACACACACACACACACACACACACACACACACACACACACACACACACACACACACAAACACATGTTTGCCCAGCTATCTTTGTGGGGACTTTCTATTGACTTTCATTCATTTCTACAGCCTAAACCTTACCATTACCCTTCTCCTAACCCTAACCATCACATACCTAACCCTAACCAAAACTCAATTCACACCTTAGTCCTAACTCTGACCCCTGACCCTAAAACAGGGTTTCCACTTGTGGGGACCAGGCTTCGGTCCCCACAAGGAGCAATTGGTCCCCACAATGTAGTATGCGTCAGGAAAATCGTCCCCACAAGGTATTATAAACAAACGCACACACACACAGACTCGCACACACATATTGTACATTAAATCTGCCAGGAAGCTCATTCCCGCTCATGCTTTTCCCATTGAGTTCACTGGGTTTCGCCGCTGTTGTCATCCGAGTTGTTGAGGCTCTCAAGCAAATTGCATTTCTCAGGCTTTTCTCTCAGCGTTTGAACTGGAAATCTGAAGGGGATCGGGTTTCCACTTGTGGGGGCCGGTGGAGGGGTTCGGAGAGAGGGTTCTCTCTTCTCGTCCCACGTGAGACTTGAGCAGACAGACAGTTGGTCCACACTCTGCTGTCTCTCAGTGCTCAGCAAGTGTCAAAAGTCTGACTCGTCCAACAAGTCAAAATAAAACTTTCTCAAAATATTTCAGCAAATTGGACCACAGCACTTTCCAACTGTGTGTGTGTATGTGTGTGTGTGTGTGTGTGTGTGTGTGTGTGTGTGTGTGTGTGTGTGTGTGTGTGTGTGTGTGTGTGTGTGTGAGAAGTGGGTTTGTGCCTCTGAGACCTTCTGTTGATTCCCTCCATGCATTTCTTTAAACACTCTTCTCTTTAATCAGCCTATCAATCAATCAAGTTTATTTGGATAGCACATTTCAGCAGCAAGTCAGTTCAAAGTGCTTTACATTATAAAAACGCCATAAAAACGTCATATAGTCACCAATTGAGAAACCAGCATCAAACACGGCCATCTACTCTTCAACAAGTTATAATAATTCAGGATAAACCCCCATACATATGCCATACAAGACATGTATTTACTTCTCTGGTTGGAATTGACTGCACTTCTTGTAACTTAGTAGAGTTTTTAAAAACACATTTCTTGCTTTCGCTCTCAGTTGTTTTGGAAAAAAAAACAGTACGAGACATAGCATGGAGGAAACTGTCTCTCTGCATCAGTTGTGAAAACAGATGCTTGAGCCAAAACATTTGGTCTATTGTGCTCCAATCCGAGAGCATCTGTGACATTTAACGAGGCGGATCTCTGTGAACCAGCTACAGGAGGACATGTGGACACCAGAACTGTCTAAGCAGAAGACTTAGGGGCTTCACCTCTGCTTCATGTGCCCACATGTGAAACAAAGTACTAGCAAGATCAGGGACTTCAGAAAGATGAAAACAGATTCTAGTGGATCATAAGTACCCAAAACTATTAGTATTGCCTTCCTCCCTCAACTTGTTGTAGCCCGTCTTAAAACCCATCTATTTTACTTGCTTTGTTTTTAAACTGTAAGAGTTTTTTTTTATTATTGTTATATTGTATTTTAATGTACAGCACTTTGCTGTGGTTGTTTTAAAGTGTTTTATAAATAAGGTTGGTATGGTATGAAAGTACCTGATGGACAAAGCAGTAGAGTTTTTGCAAACATTGTTATAGATCAGAGCTTCCTGGGTATTCGAAGCTGAGTAAAAATGAACTAGGAAAAACTGATACATGTTTAAATTTGCTGTACGAATCTCGATCCAGCACCTTTTGAAGTGCAACGAGTGATGGGAGAGTAAGCACATGTGAAAACCCCAAGCTAGGAGGATGACATTTAAACAGTGTCCATGGTTGATCAAAAGTACAGGCTGTGCAGATTTCACGTGATTTATGTAGAATAAAGCAGAAAACTATTAGTGAAGCATTTCTTCTGTCTTCAAGACAGTGAAGAATCCTTGGAACATTACGAAAAGCAAGAAGGAACACAAAACAGAATATCAGCTGGTCCAGTCTGATACATGAGTACGCTTTGATCAAAACTACTGGTCTCATCCAGTCCTGCAACTTTTAGATGCGTCTTTTGTCCTACACACTTGGACTAAATGGCTACTTTACCTCTTTAACACGTAGCCAGACTCTGGTCTGCTAATGAACTAATCCAAATGTGCTGAAACAGAGATGCATCTAAAGTTGCAGACCACCAGTCTAAACCAATCCACAGTAACCTAGGCGGTTAGTTTAGGACAGTGTTTCCCAACCCTGGTCCTCAAGCCACACTGACCTGCATGTTTTAGATGTTTACCTGCTTCAACACATGATTTCAATTGATGGCTGATTAATTCATCTGAATGGGGTGTGTTGAAGCAGGGGAAGATCTAAAACATGCAAGTCGGTGTGCCTTGAGGACCAGGATTGAGAAATACTGGTTTAGGGTCGTCTCCTGTTGGAAGCAAAGAGACCAGAGCACAAATGGAAACGACATTTTGAAAACCATATCACTAGACTTTCACTTTACTGCAATTCACCTTTTTTCCCCTGCAAGTCTATATCATAAAATCGTCTTGGCTTCTCTTTGCAAAACTGTGTTTTGGTTTTGCGCTTCATCTCTGTAAGAAATGTCAGCCGTTCGGTACTTTCTCCTAAAACTGTAACTCACTTTGCATCCTAGCACACTCTCTAAATTGTTCCCCCTTTACACCAGTTAAATTTCCTGTTTCGCAGAGGGACGGCCAAGAACGCGTAAAGCCCTCCCCACCCCATCAATGACCACAGATTCCTCCACCTGATCATCTTTTGATACTTTCCGACGTCGCCCCGTCAGCCTGGGCGGAATCGTAAAGGTTTAACTGAGCCGACCTAAAGTTGTGTCTTCGATTTCAAAGCGAGAAGCCGCTGACGCACGTCGGTCCCCGAGGTGGCTGAGAAGAGCGATCGTTTTATCTCCGTGTCAGGTAACCACAACAGTGGGGGTTGTGTGAGTGTTTACATCACGATGATAGATCCAGGCCTCACCGCACTGCCGCCCTCCTCCTTCGTCGTGACGTTGTTTTTTGTGTGCCGTTGCCAGCAAAGCTGTTCCACGTCTCCTCCACCAGCTTCCCCTCTCCTCCCGTCACGTGAAGGGTGACCTTCAGATACTGATTACAGGCCCACTTTGAGTGCTTTTCTTTTGTTTTGTTTTTTTCCTTTTCGTCTGTGGCAACAAAAAAGAAATAGAAGGTTGATACGAGGGAGGAAAAGGAAACCATGAAAGCAGCTGGAGCAAAAGAGAGCTTTCGAAATGTTTTTTTTATTTCTAAGCAGAGAGCCAGTGAGTTGGGAAGGAAAAGGGAGGGAAAAAAAAGAGGAGCTGGGAAGAAGGGTGGAACACACAGAAATCTGAACCGCTGCCAAACTATTGTAAGAGTAACTACTCTGCCTGCAGCTGTCTTGGAAATCTTTCTGAAACCACTCGTTTCCCCCTGCACATCTGTCCTCGTCCCTCTTCTTTGTCTTCTCTTGATGAGGATCTGATCACCAAAACACACAGGCCTTGTTTGAGCAGAGGGGAAATCTCGCCACATGCTAATAACATGAAGGTGCACTGAGTGATGTGTGTTTAGGGGAAAAAAAATTTTTATTCTGCCAAAAGAAGCAAAATAGATTCACCTCCCAACCTGATGCTCGTGGGGAGAGATGGATTAGAAAGGAGGGCACTTTAAATAGAAAATGGCGGCGTGCCAGGTGGCAAAGTGGCCTTTCAGCTCTCTGCTTGTTTTATACAGACTCCTCCATTTAACGGTGTTGTTTCAGGTGAGCTCTAGTGCAGGAGAATTTACGCTTTACCGATATAAACTTCAAGGTGTTTGTTGGGATTTTTTCACAATGAGAAGAGTTGATTTGATTGTAGCTCAGACAGGAGGTGGAAGAAATCGAACTTTTCTCAAATGATCCATCCGATGTTACGCTGTCGCAACACCGTGAGATTTACAGATACGTAAAAAACACATTCTTCATAAAAGTTACATATGGCTTTAAGGACGTAGCAGAGAGATCCTCACTAACTCTGGAGGAGCTGCAGAGATCCAAAGTTCACATGGGAGAATCTGTCAACAGCAGCTTATAACTTATGTATCCCATGTTTTGGGCTTTCATTGTAGAATGATGAAGGAAAAAAGTACTAAAAGAACTCCAAAAGAGAATCCTGTTTACAGTTTGCATGTCGAAATTCGTCGACTTATACACGCAGGATCCATTTGAATTTCAAGCCGAAACGACCCACCGCTTTGCACCGATCCGTTATACGAAATACAATTTCATACGATGAAAGTTTGTGGTTTTTGACGTGTAAAAAAAAAAGTGAAAAAGTTTGAGGGGCGTGAGCGGCTGTACCTGCTAAAACGTTTTCTGCTTATAATAAGCTGTAAAAAGCTTTGTGTCGAGGTGCGTGTGAGCGAGTGACTTCCTGTCAGAGTCATAAAAACAGGGATAACACACTCAAAGGTACGCCTGTCACACATCTCCTTACAAATGGGCTGCGTGTGTCTCATAAGTCAAACTCCAGTCGTCCCCTTTTTGCATTCAAAGGGCCACGCTGTTTTCTCTTATCTGTGCTTCTGGGCAGCAGGAGGAAGGGCGAGCAGCTGACAGGTTGTAGTTAAGCTCTCTCTTCACTCACTGCTCCTGGGCTGCAAATAACGTTTGCCTTTAAGTGCTGACTAAGAACAGAGACTGTGTTTTTAAATTATGCCTGACATAATTAAAGAAAAGAAAGGAAAGCACAAACGACCTGCCAGCTCATGGCTGGACACATGTATGATCTTCTGTCTCAGAGTGGACAGATGTCTCCGTGAGTCTCTGCTCACATCCCTACTGTCCAGAACCTGCCGGCAACATGCATCCAAGTTCACTTTACTGCAAGTATTTTACCAGGAATGAGTTTGGTGAACAGGTAACAGATGCACAGCGCCTTGCTGAAGTATTATGTCTTCTCTCAACACTGCCACAAATTGTAAGGTATTTTATTGAGATTTTATGAGACACGCTATCATAAATTCATGGGTAATTGAGAAGTAGAAGGAAAATGTTAAAACTTTGTTTTATTTTTATTTGGAGTTTTGCACAAAGCATGTCGGTGAAGCAGAAAACCTGTGGAAAAAGATGCCCTGGTCAGATAAGGTCAACATTAAACGTTTTTCCCTACATTGAAAATTCTATGTCTGAACCATGAATGTGTCATCGCACAGTTAAAAGTATGATTTTCTTCAGCAGGGACCAGAGGTGGGTAGAGTAGCAGTACTTAAACATATTTTTACCCAAGTAAAGGTAAAAAAAGAAGAATTTGGTAGAAAGGCAACTTATGTACCAAAATTCTGTCATTTAATCTTTCAAATATCCATCATCACACAGAGCAATATATAAAGCTATGTGGAAATGTTGGTATTTTAAAGACCAAAAGGAAATATTTCAAATATAATTCATATTATGATGAATAATAAAAATATAAGAAATTTTCCAAATCAGCTTCTTTCAATACAAAACATATGAAACTTTAACAGAAACTGCAAGTCTGAGTCTGGTGATTTTTATTTATTTATTTTTTATTGGTTAAAACAAGTTTTTTCTTGATTTGATGAAGTTACTCTGAGTGGGCAGTGTATCCAGAAATTTTTCAGAAGTAAGAGTAGTGACGCTTCATAATAAAATTACTCACGTAAAAGTAAAAATTACAACTAATTATTTTTTTCAAAAAGGTTACTGAAGTAAATCTGAGTAAATTTATTTAGTTGCAACCCAGTTCTGACAGCGACTTGTAATATGAAAAGCTATGACTTTGTTTTGAGTGTTTATGAAAACACTAAAGCCAAATTAAAAATCAGGCTTCTGATTGGCTGCTAAGACACGAAACAGCATGGACCCCGCCAAAATAAAACATCAGATTAAACAAGTCTGTTCCAGCTACAAATATAAAGTCAGGCCCTCAGAGCGCAAAGTGGATAAAAAAAAGTTATCTTTAAATTATATTTTTAAAAGTATATAAAGATTAATTACATTTAATACAGCCCAAGTGTAAGCCTTTTACAGAGTGTGGCGCTACTGAACGCTGCTCACTGTAGTACAGTGTCAGTATTGTTCCTAAAGAGTTCCCCGCAGAGCAGTAACCAGAGTAGATGCACTAAAAACAAAGACCTTTATTCAGAGGAGGCTTGTTAAAATCCTGGAGCATTATTTGCCCGGCTCTTAAGTGGCATCTAGCACATGTTGTGATATTGCGCTCAGTTGAGATGAGAAAAATAGTCAAAATTCCCCTCCATCATCTGTGGCCCTTTGTAGCTGATTGTCTGTGTCCTGACATGAGAAAGGCCGGCTGGGCTCTGGCCAGCTGGAGCCGCCCTCAGCTCCTCTGAGAACCAGAGTTACAAAGGCTCACTGTGTCGGAGTGGCACACTGAAACTGCACCCTGGCAGCAGCTCCAGGCAGCACTTTAGTAGTGATTTCATTTATTTATTTATTTTTTCCATCGACTGTCTTTAAACCCAATCCGGTCATTCTGTTTTTTTATTTTTCCTTCTTTTGTTCCTGTTTGCGTTTATGATGTCCAGGTTTCTCTTTTCCATTTTCTGTTTCTCTCTTTCTTTCTGTGCCCGCTCCTCATCTCTGGCAGCACCTAGCGCATTATTGAGCAGACTGTCTATTTCACAACAGCTCGTCCTTTCACACAGTGTCCTGACGGCAACATGTTTTTCCACATAAACAAGACTTTCCGGCTCTGTTTACACATGTGCTTGCAGTGAAAACCCCCTGACAACAGGGTTACGTTGTCTTCATGTGAGACCGGGATTAGGTGCACTCAGGTGGAAGCGAAGCACTAATCCGCTGTAAGAAGCCTAACAGCGCGGATCCATATGACAACTGAGAGTTAGGCGGTGGGGAAGTCCCTTCCTAACCCCATCCATCCTGCCATCTTGTCATTACATCAAGCTGGTTTTAAATCTCTTCTAAAAACCGGTTACTGAGCCACTTAATGCTGTTTTCGGTTTGACTCTCGTCTGTCCAAGTTAACAAAGCAGGAAGGAAAATCTCACTTCTTTTGCTAAGAAAACAAGCCTGACCTCAGCAGGTTATCTATGACATTTAACCGGATTTGTAAGATTTGTGATATTTCAAGTAATCCCTCCATGCAGGCCATGGAAATATGTTGTGCTGAACTTTCGAGTTAATCGCTCCTTTTCCTCTGGTGACAACAGTGCCAGTGTTTTTGCACACAAAAAAAAGTGATTTTCAAAAACCCACAGGGTCTTGCAAAAGTATAAGAACTCAGTGAACGTTGACACGTTGCTTCACGTTACAAACACAAACTTCAATGTATTTTATTGAAATGGCATAATAATTAAGTGGGAGGTTTACAAACAAAAACCAAAAAAAAAAATCTGGAAATCATTTGTATTCATTTCCCCTGAGTCACATTTTTAAAAAAACACACCTTTGACTTAAATTACAGCCACAAGTCTTCTGTGGCTTTGTACATCTCAGAACTAAAATATATATTGAGTCTTATTGGCAATAATAGCTCAGGGTCAGTCAGACTGTAATTGTCAGAAACTATCTGATTCCCACGTGTAACAGACTGAAACAGGTTTGTAGAGTTATTACACAGTCATGTAACGACACCAAGTCTGATGTATTGTCGTGTTTATAGTGTTGCACACTATTTCTACAAGAAGCGCTACTCAAATATCAAAGATCTGATAATAAAATGACTTGCTATGCTATGTGTTCTGTCTGCACTCTCTTTTTTTTTGATCAAGGTTTTTTTTATTTTATTTTTTACATAAATCACAAAAAGCATGGATGAAAATTGAATCAGCTCTGGATGCTCAATGCTTGAAGCTGCTTCAGCTGATTAATTTTCATCTAAATTTTGTGACTTTAAATCCTTCATGGAGAGATGATTAAGTGTAGAAAAATTGAAAACTTTGAATTTTACAGCCTTCAGCCCAAAACACACACACACACACTATCCACAAGGTTGGTGTCTCCATCAAGCTTCATTTCTTCACATCTTCACTTTCTTGATTTCCGCAGTAGACCAACATGCAGGGAAAGTCATAAAAGCAAAGTGACAGCAGCATAAGAGCTCAGTTTTGTTTTAAAGAAATTTGGTGTTGAGCTGCAGCATCTCGATGGATTGTGGTCCCCACCCTGTGGAGGACGGGAAAGGCCAGATTCTGGGCAGTGACCCCACAAAGGTTTAAACGAGGCTAGAGGACACAAGCTTTCGCTCTGTGCCGCTCGATGTTTGGTGTGTGCCTGTCAAGTGACTGAGTTGACCCCAGAATCGTGGCCGCTGGGTCAGTCAGAGGTGTGAAGCCACTGAACCAACGTCTAACCTGGTCTTTCTCTTCCCAGCAGTCAAATCCAAACACACACACACAAAGGAATCAAAGTCACACAGAGTGTTCCCTCTCTGCCATTTCCATCCTCTAAGATCCTCAAGCCTACCTGTGTAAATAAACGCTCGAGTCACCTTTCCTCCTCAACGTCTACTATTTAAGATAAACACGAAGAGGTTGGGGGTGGGGGAAGGTTAATGAGGCCAAGTTTAGGGAAGAGGAGGAGGGAGTGATGGGGAGCTGGAAAGTGTGGTGGAAGGTAGGGGAGACCCTGGGGAGCTCATTATACTCTGTCGGAGAAGACGTTAACTTACCAGTACAGATTCAGGCCCACACCTCCGAACGTTTTTAACGCACACACAGAGACTTGTTACTCTCCGGGTTGTAGCGTAGGTACGATGGTGTAAAAATATTTTAAAGCCTGCTTATTGAAAGCGGTAGCCGAGACAGCCAACTGGTTTCTGGAGGGTTGAAACGCCATGAGCTAAAATTTCACTAAAACCACACAACAACAAAAAAGGTTACATTATTTAAAGAACTATTCCACAAAACCTTGAATTTAGTAGATTTTCCTGCATTGGGGGTCATTTTCTTTTATTTTTTTTTACTTTTTCTTTTAATAAAGAAACAATTGTTTTCAATATAGGCACATGTATTTTATTATTGGCCCGTAAAATATATTTCTTGCTGTTTTTTCCTTTCCTAGCCTTTGTCAGTGTTATTCTGGCCCTGTTTATTTACAAGTCCTTGTTTTATGATCATCGCTTTAATTGATAGTTAACTATGGCTCTGCTCCCCCGCTGTTAGATGAACATAAACAAGCACTAAAGCAAAACATATGTGACTCCCTCCACCCCATGTGTACGTGGACGCAACCCGGGGGTGTGAGAGCCAGGAAAGCCAGACTGGTTTCATTATGCTCCAAACTAGCTCATTATGGTTTGGGAAAAATCATCCAAACCCCGAGATGTTTCCATGGCAATGCCATCTCAGCTCTTCCTCTCCTCTTTTCTCCTTCCTACGGCTTCAGCGCTCGTTGTAGGTTTTTTTTTCTTTTTTTTGTTTGTCTCGTCCTCGTCTTCTCGACTAACAATCTGAGTGAAAACTACACACACATGCACGTGCGCACACACACACACACACACACGCACACACACGCATGCATGCACAGGAAAATGGCACTCTTCTCTCCCAGAGATAAAGTTTCACAGCTACCCTCCCTCTGCCCTTTTACTCTGGCTGCCTCCTGCTTAAAGACAAATAAACCAGTGGAAAAGAAAACAGCAGTTTTTTTTGTCTTCGTCCTTTTCCTTGCTGCTTTAGTTGTGTCCATTTTTCTTGTTGCTTGAGAGTTTGTGCTCTGTTTTGTTTTGTATTTTTTGGGGGGGCGGAGGGGGGATTGCAGACCGGGATTGTGTGTGAGACAAAGCAGGAAAGTGTCACAATGAAACTTTACTCTTTTCATCTCAAGTTACATTGTAAAATTATACTTTTTTTCTTGACTTAAATCAAAAACATAACTTTTTTTTTCTTTTTGTTACTTTTCTGATAAGTTAACAACAACAAAAAACTTATTCCAGTTCAATTTGTTTGAGTAGTTCATCCATGAGTGGTTGACCTTGGTCTCTGGGGATCAGAGAAGTTCTGTCCGATGAAGACCGACTCCTCTAAAAGGTCTAAAAGATCAAAGGTGGTGTCATGTAAACTCACTGGCAGCTAAGGTGGGAGGCATGGTTTTTCGCTCTCTCCCATAATGTGGCTTTTAGGATGTGGGATGTCCTGGACACAGTGAGTGTCCTGCTTGGGGGCGGAAGGGGTGGGGGGGTTAAACTCTGGTTAAAGCGAAAGTGAGGATTTCTGCTCCATCGCATCAAAAGGAATCAGTGGAGGTAGTTCAGACATCTGATCAGGTTTCTTCATAAGAATGTTTGGCTTTAACTACATCTTCACTTGGCTTTAAGTACATCAAAGTTCATCTTCGTACAACCAAGCTTTAATAATAAGTAGAATCATGTCTATCCAGGGACTTTTACTGAAAAGCTTAAATCAGCTATTATTTAACTTATTAAACTTATTGAATCCTGTTCTTACAACTGGGAATACATTTGTTCATCTGAGCCCAAAACTAATTTGAAAACTACATGCCTTACTTTTAGTAAAGCAAAAGTGCAAAATAATTTCAAAAGTTTGGATCTACGATGAACAACTTTCTACTACCAAAAAATAAATCAATAAACCAGGCTGGGTTTTTTTTTTATCTCATTTTCTTGAGTACTTTTGTCTCTACAATTTTGGCCCATGTGACAAAAAGTTTGGACACCCCTGGTCTAAACTAATCATCCTCCCATGTTTGAGAACACAATGAAGTAGTTCAGAGCTGTGCAGTTTCTTCCCATTCCTGGACGTCGTTTCACGTTTTCTCTTTGTTACCTTCGCTCCGATCGCGCTCGCGCACTGCATGCGCGCGCACACTGGGACTCGCACTCTATCATGTGAGCGACCATTTGCGTTGTCACCTTGATGAAGCTCTTGGCGCCTCTCTGGGGGCCGTTTTAAAGCCCAGACATCCTTAGCCATTACTCAGGTGAAACGCCACCGGCTGGTGATCAATGTGTCTCTAATAGCGAGCACGAGAAGGAGCAAAAAGCTAGAGAAAGGCAATGAAATTGATAGAGAGAGATAAAGAGAAGCACCGAGAGTGACTGCACTTTTACCATCTCGTTTATCACCCTGTTCTTTGGGAGCACTAACCCGCTGCTCTAATAGCCTGTCTGGAGAGAGTATTTACAAGGTGCCATCAAAACAGCTGCATTTATCTGGGCACTTGAATCACACACCTTTATCATTACGCCCACGTGTGTGTGTGAGATGGTGTGTGTGTGTGTGTCTACTGGAAGGCCGGGTGACCCTTGCTTTAGCCGGAGAGGGAAGCGTAAAAAGGTGAGGCTCGACTGCAAGGTGGATAATGTTCCTTAAAGTTCAGCCAGATCGTGAGGTCATCACTCACGTCTCTGTTTGCCCGCCTGACCTTCAGTCTGGTCATCTGTCTCACCGCCTATCAGTAAGACGATCTCCGCCGTAATGCTTTTGATGTGCGGCGGCTTTCAGAACGCGAACGCTGCATAAGGAAGACGAGGGAAGAAAAGTAAACAAAGGAAAAAAAGTGGATGTGCAGTTTTTTTTTTGTTTTTGTTTATGCATGGGGAAAGGGAAGCTGAAGGGGGAAAAAAAACTTTGATAAGAAGATGGAGGAGGGGGCTGATTTTGTGCGAGTGTGTGGGAGACGCGGAGAGCGGAGAGTGCCAGGCGATGCTGGAGGGAGGCTGGGCGTCTGGAAAGCATCAAGCTGTAGCCCAACGTGTGTGTGTGTGTGTGTGTGTGTGTGTGAGAGAGAGAGAGAGAGAGAGAGAGAGAGAGAGAGAGAGAGAGAGAGAGAGAGAGAGAGAGAGAGAGAGAGAGAAAGAGAGAGAGAGAGAGAGTGTGTTTCTGTGTGTGCTGCACTGCTCCTCTGGTCTCTGGCTTGTTAACCTGGGGGTCACGGGCAGCTTCAGGTGATGAAGTCAATGCCTGGCACACAAGATGGGAATAAAGACCTCTCCAATGGTGAGCACATGTTCATGAATAAACACACATATTTAGAGGCTTATATGCTGTGGCCTCTCTGCACCACAACTCTTTTAAGGGAGTAGTTTGACATTTAAGGGATTATGCTTATTCAGTATTTCCCCCGAAAGGTGAATAACATAATAAATTCAGTTCTTATGTCAGAACGATTAAAGTTATACCACACTGCTTAGGAAAAAGCATTCAAAACTTTGGAACTTAGCTGCAAAAACACAAAATCCTACCAAGTATTTTAGGTCTAGTTTCTAGTGCAAATATCTTAGTGAACTTACAATAAAACAAAACTAACTTACAAGTAAATTTTCAGCAAGAAATAGGAGCTGGTTTTAAGTCAGTAATTGCTTAATATTGATGAAGTAGAACTAGTTTTAAGTGAAATAATCTGCAATAGTTAACATAACTATTAGCTATATTATAGAACTAATACTTATTATCAATGTTAAGAATTATTTACATAATACAAGCTTCCATGTCTTGCTGAAAAGTTACTACTTGTAATTTAGTTTTGTCTTATTTGAAGTGTATGAAGATATTTGCACTAAAACCTAGACCTAAAATACTTGGTAACATTTTGTGTTTTTGCATTTTCCCAGATTTTTCTGCAATCATAAACTTTAATCTATCTTAATAAGAATTCGATGTGACAAATCAATACAAATTAGTGAAGAAATGCTCTACAAGTAAAAAATCTGCTGGGAGGCGTGGTCCATCCTTATAATCAGATCTACTGATTATAAGGATGTCTGACTATAAGGATGTCTGATTATAAGTCTCCTGACTTCAAAACTCATTTATTTCTTAAGGAGATTAATTTGATTCCAATATAAATCCAGTTGTTTGTCAGAGAATAAGCATCGTCATGACGACCAAGGAGTTAATCAGAGAGGAAGCCAAGTGGTCCATGGTCACTGTTGAGGAGCACAGACCTTTCAGCAGGACAACAGTGTTTTATTTACACATTAATTTGTCTAATGCAATCAGAACATTGAAACTGCTTTATTCAATATGTTAGATATTTTGCATTGATGGATTTTTCCAACATGGATGACTTTTAATCACTGGTTAGACCCAATCATCGCAGCAATGATCAACATTATGAAATGCCTTCATTAAGCAATTACTGAATAACACATTGAAGATTTCTGAGAAGGTGCTCTGGGCAGCACATCCTCATCATCACCATATTCATTTTTCTGGCAAAGTCAAAACATCAAAATATACATTTAAGAGTTTTTATTCATGCTCTCATAACTAGTTTGTAACGTTTCGGATCTGACCATTTCTTGAGAACCAATTTGGAGAATTGAGACACCAAAAACCCTCTACTCAGTATCTGTGTGCATTGTGTAGCCAAAAGAGAAAAAGACCAACAGCTGGTACGATGTGTGCATGTGTGTGTGTGTGTGTGTGTGTGTGTGTGTGTGTGTGTGTGTGTGTGTGTGTGTGTGTGTGTGTGTGTGTGTGTTTTGCCTCATGAGGCCTGGATTGGGGTCGGTGTCGAATTACACAGAGTAGTTTGGATGAAGGAAGGTGGAGTGAGCCAAGAAAGTGAAGGGGTGACAGATGAACAGTGTGAAGGGAGACGCGGGGAGGTGAAGGGGGGGATTGGTACTGGCTAATTAAGCCAAAGTCTGACATCCAAAGCAGTTCTCATGCTCTGGCACAAGCCATTGTGGTCAGGAATTTGAGAAATGCATTTGATCAGTGCGGTGTGTCTGTTATTTTGGATGACTCCTGGGGACAATGCAGCCACCGGAGAAGGGAGAAGAGAGGCATCGACTTCGTGAACATGAAAATCCTTATTTCAGTTCATCAGAGGATGAAGCTCCTATTGAGCTCAATTGCTGAAGAGGGAAAAGGTAAAAAAAAAAAAATTCCAGGTCGCAGAAGTAAAAGGGAGCAGAGTATTATTTCACCGGACCCCAAACACCTTGTGACTCCCACCTTGCTCATCTTTCCCTTTTGTCCTCACGGTGAATGTGCGTGTGTGTAAGATGAGTGTTCACCTTTGGACTAAAGGAGTTAATATGATCCCCAGCTCTGCAGTTTTGACAGCTGAATAACCCAAAGAAGAAACGGACACCCCAATCCTGGCTTCGGTGTCCTGTGTAGAGATAAAGCCAGCCTGCTGGGAGGCGTTGGGATTCTTCATGAGTGTGCAGCACTGCGCAAAAATACCATCAAGTTTTACACGTTTCATAACATTTACACCTTGTACTTTGATATACTTTATTGGATTATTATGAGATAAACCAGCCAGAAACAATAGTGAACAGGAAATAAATTTATACTATATGACAGAGATATATATATAATTTTAAATATTTTTCCAATAAAACATGTTCTCGGTGCAGAATGCATGTAGTCTGATTAATCTAAATCAAATCCAGTGCAACTAATTGCCTTAAAAAGTCATTCAACAGAGTTTATGTGTCAGCTAATTATGCCGAAGTTGATTAGAAGATGACAGAAAAATTTAGGCCTACATGTGAACATTTTACAGCATTCTCCATAAGAAAAGAATGTGTGAAAGCCTTAAAACCAAATTTTCTTCTGGAGAATAATGTCTGAAAGTGATAATGTCCGGAGTATGCTTCTTCTTAGCCCTGCAGGTCAGACTCCTCTAAGGGTTCACAAGATAAACCTGAGAGGTCAGGGGATGATTAATGGAGGGAAGGGAAACTAAAAAAAAAAAAAAAATCACAATTTAAGATGGCGGTATATACCCCCCTACTTCCAGTTATTCTTTCGGTGTGAACGCAGAGTTTGGAGAGGTATATTATTGTATTTATTGTGGAGTTTCATAAAAACTCATCACCTTTTACCTGAAAAGTAAAGGGGCGGTTTGAAGTTTCATCCTTATGTCAGCATTTGAGAGCTCTTCATGCTGGTAGTTGCCAAGCAAAACTCAGGAACGATAACGCATACAGAGGCGTTTGTTTCAAAGAGTGTTTATTTGGTTTATTTGGCAAAAAGAGAAAGAACATGAGAGAAAGTTGATTGCATCCTATACGTGCAATGAATGAAAGTAGATATCAGATCTGAAATTAACCGGTTTTTGTCATTCTTAGATGTGGCTTCGAGTGTAAATAGTAATCTCAGTCCAAGATACTTCTTGTTCTTAGTTGTTTAAAACAGGTCGCTTCTTTCACTCCAGCTATAGGATGTTTCTATTACATGTTGGAGGTAACGTGTGCGCTTAGCGCCATCTATTGGCAGAGTGCAGCTCTGCAGCGACAGAATAAAAGCTTTACGTTTGAAGGTTGGAGGACATCTAGTGGTCGGTCATAGAACCTCAACATGTCTACATGCAGAAAGCAGCGATGTATATATTTTTTAATTGGTTTGTATTTCTTTGTCTTCAGATCCGAGTGTAGCGCAGGTACTTTTTCCCAGAAGGCATCTCTTTGGTTGTTACTCCATTGGGGAAGAGAGCGGTGGCTTCAGAATCGGGAAGTGAAGGAACGACCATGACTTTCTCACCAGGCTAATAAGAAATAAAACAAAGCAAAAAATAAATTGTTAAGAAGTAAATACATAAATTAAAAAGAAGGCGACTGTTTGCCACATCACATGATTAAAAATTAAGTAGCGTGTCATGACTGGGACGGTGCTGAGACTGTGTGTCCGTAATTTGAACTTCGTACCTTCCAGTCGGAGGGCGTGGCCACCTTCTTCTGTGCAGTCAGCTGCAGAGAGTCGATGACTCTGAGGATCTCGTCAAAGTTCCTCCCGGTGGTGGCAGGGTAGAGGATGGACAGCTTCAGCTTCTTGTCCGGGCCGATCACAAACACCTGAAAGGAATAAAGATCATGCTTGAATTTTGTCTCAGGGAGCAAGACCAAGAAAGTATTGCCTCTCAACCTATCGATGCTCTGAGAATATAAAGGCTAACAGGGTTTAAATGTAGAGATGTAGAACACTAGGAAAGAAAGGAGGGAGGTAGATGAGGAAAAGAGGAGCTAGGTAAGATAAATGAGGAAAGAAAAGAAGGAAGGACACAAGGAAGGAAGCAAGGAGAGGCATACACAAGAAAGGAAAAGGGAGGAAAAAAATCTGGACTTGTCTTTGCCATTTTAAAAACTTAACCAGAGCTTCACAAACACTGAAATCCCATTCCATGGTTTCTCTGTCTGTGTAGGAGTATAACACATACAGCTTCATTTCTGTAAAATGTTCTGTTCAAAAGCTGCATCATGTTCTCTTTGGACCTGCAGAGGTTGGAGTCTTGAATCAAACAGAAGAAGAAGGAATTGGAGTATTACCTCCATCTACAAACGTGCATCAGAGAACATGCTGGGTCTTTGCTTGTGGCCTGAACAAGTAAGTGGATCTTTTCAGATTTGATGCACTGAATTACCATTTAAACAAAAATAATCTGATGTCAATTTTAATCCAGAGAAAAAACTCAAACTTGAATTTTAGCTTTGAATCGTTATCAAAACCAGGCAGAAAGTGGGATTCTTACGCAGCGAGCAGTCAGGGGTAGTCCAGCCTTGTTCCTCTCGTCAGGGTCCAGCATGCCCAGCTGGACCGACAGTTCTCGCTTTTCGTCGGCGATGATGGGGAAAGGCAGAGGGCTGCCGGCCTCATTGGCATACGCCATCACATCCTGTAACGGGACGTCAGACACATTATGCTTTACACATAACTTAGAGCTACAGCCAGAAGAGTTTTCTACAGCGTCACTGTAGCTAGAGGTGCACTGGTCAGGCTGATATTGGTTCTAGTTTTAAGATAAAAACACATTAAAGAGAAACTAAGTAGTACAGCAGTTATTTTATAGAAGCAACAGTTTTCAATTAACTCCATAAAAGCCATAAAAAAGGAATCTGGTTATTAGAGACTTAAAATAGTGGGAGTGGTTAATTTTGATTTAAAAAAAAAAAAACAAAAAACAATAGCACAGGTGAAAGTTGCTAATGATGTTCCAATGTGTTCATATATTGGACTTGTATCTGTTCTGGTCTTTTTAGAGCCCAGAGCTGCTTTCTAAATAGCCAAACAATATTCTTTTAGAAAGACCTGAACGTGCTATAGGGATTCAGGGAACAACCACTAAGCAAGTTTATCCGACAGATTCCAGTTTGTTGATACAAATCAAATCTTCTTCACCCTGTGAGACTCCATTTGTGGAGTCTCACAGGGTTCAGTGCTTGGAGTAATTCTTATCACCACCTATGCTGATGACACTCAGCTATATTTATCCATAAATCCGATCCGTTAGGTAGACTACGGGCATGAAGACGTAAAAACCTGGATGACTAATTTTTCTGCTTTTAAATTCTGACAAGACACAATCATTGAAGAAAAAAAAAGAAAAACCGTTCTGTAAGTCAATTGATATGGTTGGCATTAAATATCTTGTCCATGACTGATGCTGCAAAAACTAGCCTATGCATTAGTTGCGTTACAGCTGGACTTCTCCAATTGTTTGCAATCAGGAATGGGAAAGGGGATCCTCCCCCTCTCTCATACAGAGCCCTTAATAATCAGGCTCAATCAAACGTCAGAGATCCGATTGGTCCATATGTTCCCAACAGAGCACTTCGCTCTCAGTCTGCAGCTTTACTGCTGGTCCAGAGAATTTCAAAAAGTAGAATGGGAGGCAGGAACCAGCTCCATGAGGCAGACGGTTGCTTTAAAAAAATACAAAGCCAAAACCAGGTTCAAGTGCTGCCAACAATTGAACTTTATCCTTTAATCAATGATACACTTGGCATGACTGTCAGTGTTTAGCCATGCATCTCTTCTAAATAAAGCTATTCGCTGGACTTTTGCTGTGACTAATGTGCTCTCTCTCATCCTACAAGCTTGGAAATTTGGCACTACACTTATCTGTTAAAGATGCGTTTCTCTCCCAGATGAAGCCACTAAAGGAGCTACTGCTGACATTAATTTCTTATTCTTCTGCAACAAAGTGCTCTACAATCAGTGTTTCTGTTTCTTTTTTTAAACAAGTACTTCTCAAGTCTTCTCAAACATACATGATTTTCTGCTTCTACGACACGCCCCTCCCAGAGGAGTGAATGCTGCAAGTCAATGACTCAGCAATCTCAGAACACTTTTTAACAGATTGGAGTAATAAACTTGAATCATTGTTTGACAATTAGAATCTTTTGGAATCCGTGCATGATTGGATTACATAACTTTTCTTCCCCTCTTTGTTAAGTGGCTTGTGATGACATGTTGCGATTAGGTCCATATAAATAAACTGAATAGACGGGGGGTGAGGAGGGGAAACAAAAATGTACTTTGGGTGCAGATTAGCAAGCAAGAAAAAAACTGGATGATTCCAACCTCTGCTTCTAGTTGGGACGTGCTCAAGCGCTAATGTTCAACTTCACTGGCCGTGAGCCTTCACATGGATTAAACTAAACATTCCTTAGCTTCTTCTAAAATATTTCTAATACAAGAAAATTGATTTACCCACCAGAAATAGTAAAGCGTGTTTTTTTGACTAGTAAACATTCATGAACTAGAGGAGTGTCTCTACGGGTGGAATGATTGGACTTTGAACCATCAATAAAAGTCAATGAGCACAAAACGTCAGTAAAATGCTCAAATCCCTGATTCAGTCTGAGGAAATCTCCTAGTCATGAGGATTTCAGGCAACAACTCCATTAGAGTGCAAACGGCTACCGATCATCATCGGTCGATCCACAAGCACTCTGGGTTCTTATAGAATTCTTATGTTTGTTTTTAAATCACAACATAATCTTGCCCCGGCTTACCTCTCTGAGCTTCTTCACCCCTACATACCTTATCGGTCTCTCAGGTCCACAGATCACCTGCTCTTGCAGGTACTAAGATCCAGAAGGAAGCTCAGAGGGGACAGGGCTTCTCTGTCATTGGCCCCAAATTATGGAATGACTTGCCTTTGCAGGTCAGAGAGGCCCCTTCACTGTCCACTTTTAAAGTTAGTCTTAAAACCCATTTATTTTACTTGGCTTTCAACTCCAGCAGGATCTAGTCTTAAAGTGTGTTTTTGTTTTTAAACTAAGAGATTTTTACTTATTTTATTTTATTATGTTGTGTTTTAATTTACAGCACTTTGTATCAGCTGTGGTTGTTTTAAAGTGTTTTATAAATAAAGTTGGATTGGCTTGGGTCCGCTCCAAGTTACTGTGCTTCACCTTGCTCCAGTTCTTGTGATCCTCAACGCTGTCGATGGACAGGGCGATCATCTTCACGCCGCGCTTCTTGAACTCATCGGTGAGCTTGGCGGCGCGTGCGAGCTCAGTGGTGCAGACGGGAGTGTAATCCGCCGGGTGGGAAAACAAGATACCCCACCTGCAGGAAAAAAAATAAATAAATAAAATCCATCGTCTCTACATCAAGCTTAACTCACGAACATATGATTTTAAGAACACATGACTGCCATTAACAATTGGACCTCAGTAAAGCCTGAAAGGTCAGTGCACCTCATTCTAGTCACATGTTTGGGAACCTCAAGCTGAGGGGCACATGCTTTCTGGATTTATTATTCACAAATCCCCTGAAGTGTTGATAAGAGCAACCAACATAAGTTAAGTAAATGAGAAAGCTATGGCAGACATCAAAAGCAAAACTTCACATTGTTTCTTTTGGTTTGGCATCACATGCAGTGAAAGGGGAAGAGAAAAGCCCCTAGTACCAGGCGGTATGAGGATCACCTGATGTCTATAGCTGACCAGAATCACACCACCTCCCCCTTTCCATGCCCTCTGGAACAGGTTCTAACAACAAATTATTCAAAATGGGCTTTGTGCTGCGCTTTCCAGGGATTCGAGCTTCCACGTGCACCGAGCAGGAACAATCTTAATCGATGAGAAGCATAACAGGAGGCAGGAAAACCCAGGACGCAGCTTTAACAGATGACTGCCTTTCCCAGTCCAACAACTATTCCCACAGTGAGAAAGAAATGAGTAAGTGTCCAGCACATGCGTTCATCTGTGTGGTCAGCAGGAGGAAAACAAATCCACAAAATTTGAATTTAGGGGTTGGTGACAACAGGTTTTTCCCTGCTTGGCCAAGGTTTACCAGTTTTATTAGAAAGAAAATATCTAAAAAGATCATGCACCTTTACGCAGCATGAGCAAAAACATACAGTCCCACCAAATCAACACTATATTTGAACAATCAAGCCTCAAAGTATGTGTTTTATATGAATTTCATAAATGTGTCTGTTTTCGAGGCTTTGTATCAGTTCTGTGCTCAGTGAAACATGTAAATTAAAGATTACAGGTAAATTATTCAAGGTATGCATCGTTATAAAAGCCCATCTGTTGCTGCCAGCTGGTATCACTTAACTGTCAAGTCTTACGGAGTCAGATAAACACAATAAAACTACATTCAGAATTGATCTACGGCAATGTCATAACTTTACACTCCTCACTCTGGAGAGCAGGCTTTCACCACAGTTACACCGTTACTCAAAGATGCAGAAATTTGAGAAGTTATGGTTAGAGGTAGAGCTCTTCCGAGCGTGCGCACTTACGAGTCGCCCAGAAAATCGTGAAATGTAATCCTTCCGGTGGTCGTGTCCGCCTCAAAGTTTGGAAACACGTCTCCCAGCAGAATCCCGGGCATGGTTGGCTCTAAGCTGAAGCTCACACGCTGAATAAAAGGCTGACAGACCTGGAAGAGACCAGCAGGCACTGAGACAGCGGCTCAGGGGAGCGTGAATGAACCCGGAAAAGGGGGCGTGGTTAAAACAACGCGCTGTCGGCCGCTGACCAATTAGAAAAGAGGCGTTAAATTCGTCATTATTTATCTTCTTTTCATCTTTAACCAGTACCTGGATGGATAATATAAACTATATAAATACAAAAAGGAAGAGAAAGAAGCATTTTATGTATAAAATATCATATTTTTATTTAGTTATAAATGTGCAGAGAAAAAGGCATTGGCACTCACAATGGTGAATAAATATTTCATGCATTCATCCATTTTCCAACACCCTTGTCCCTTAGTGGAGTCGGGAGGGTTGCTGGTGCCTCTCCAGCTAACGTTCCGGCGGGGTCACCCTGGACAGGTCGCCAGTCGGGGAGTTTTTTGTGAAGGCATTTTTAGTGATAGTTTTAGTGATGGCGAAGAAAAAAGCTGTAATTCTCCAGTAAGTTGGCAGAGCCCTTGTTTTAGCTGATTTTAACTACTTAAATCTCAAACTTAAAATGTTTATATCCACGGGATACACTGTTATCATGAAGCTTTATTGCCTTAGAGATACATAACTACAACCAGTGCAGTTACTTTGGTAACAAGTAGTGGGTAATGGAGTGTCTTTAATCAAACATCGTCAACTTTTACACATTTTCTATAACGACAAAATTTGTGCATAGTAGTATGTTGTTTTTTTTTGTTTTTTCTGTGGCAGATCAAAGCAAAGTAGTGACTAACAGTGGAGTGAAATGCAAAAGGGTTTGGAAAAATATTTTCAAATCAAAATCTGAAAAGTGTGGCATGCATTGTATACAGCCCTCTTTATTGAATTCCCCTGTAAGCAAAGTCTAGTACATGAAACTGTTTTCAGAAGCCACCTGTGTGTTATATAATCTCACAGGGTGGGCAAGGAGATCATTAATTTGTGCAGTGCAAATTTGCACTGCACAAATGCTGACTTTGAGGAAATGAAAGGAAAGCCATTGTTAGAAAAAATCATATGTCCTATTTACAGATTGCCACAAACCACAAAAATGTTTGTGCAGTAAACTTGTAAAAGAAGGTGTTCTAGCCAGATGAGAGCAAAACTGAATTTTTTGGCCAAGATCAAAAATTCCTGACGGAAAATGGTTTGGAAGTTCACTGTGGTTTCAATGCTTTTGTTCCGTTCTATCTCAATTACTTAGCAACATAGAAAACACCAAAAGATGTCCCTGTTTCAAAAAGAATACAGACGTACCATGACTTAAGAATTAAAACATGGGGCTCACTGGGATTTACAGATGTATTGACCGATAGGTCCATGTAACAAAGCAACACTTTGTATTTTTATTACTGCAGACCCTGTGATGAAGTGTTTTTTGTGTTCACCACTGAGCTTCTAGGAAAACATATTCCATTTAGCCAGTTAAAACACTCATTTGTTCTGTTTCATATGTATGTTTGGAGTATTACGCATTATTTGAAGATAGCAGGACTGCTATCAGACTGCACATACTCTGCTCAGCCTACATCTGTATGTTTTCCTCACATGTATTGTGCTCAGAATGTATGAGTCATTTCTTGATTGTAATTTATTCGGTTTGATGGAATAAACCTGTCACAAATGGGTATTAGGAAAATGAGCCCAAGCTGCACAAACACACATGTGGCTATAGAAGCCACATGTACTCCACTTTTTGTCCAAAATTGTTTTTGTCCTGCATTAAAGCAGAAAGCAATTTGCACCTGGATTGTCCATGTGTCCATCAACCTTTTTTTGGAACCAATTTCCTCCAGATTTGTTTTCTATATGTAAATGTTGGTAAAGACATAAAAAAGCAGAGAAAAGGATTATCAGAATGTTTGGGTTTTTAATTAAGACAATGTTGGGCCAACCTGAGAACTATCAAATGCTGTTATTTCATTTCTCTATGACCTTTATAACTCACTTCAATAATTTGAATAGCTAATTTAGACCCAGGCGCCATAATACGTAGACCTCTATAGGAGATGGGGGAAAAAGTTTCTTTTGCTTTACCTCGCAAAACTTTTGCGCTCCCTTGCAATATGCTTCCTGCAATATTTGCTGTCTGAAACGTCAATTTAAAATTTCAAATGTAAACACATTTGAAATTTGTTTATTTAACTATTTGGTGCAAAAAAAACTGATTGAAAATCAATTTATTCACTGCATGTTTATGTCTGTTTGTGTCAAGTCGAGATAGAGCTGCACACGAAAACGGCCCTTAAACCATTCAGACTACAACACAAGAGACACAATCAAAACTGTAGGATGACTTATTACCTCGCGATAACTCTACTCCATTGTATTTTTTGTCGTCTTTCACACTTACGGGAAGTTTCTGTTTATATAGTAGGTTTGTGATGCATTTCTATCCTAAAGATAAAGATATAAAACTTCAGATATTTCACAACGAGACATTAACGTATGAAAAAACCTCGCCAAGTCCTTACAATGGCCACTGACACGTAAGAAAGACTTTCAGTACTCAGTTATGCCGCATTAACTAATCAGTACATTATTGCGAGGGAACGCAAACCTTTTGGGTTACCTCGCAAAATGTAACTCAAAGGGGGGCGGAGGGGGGCGGGACATCCCCATTTCCCGTAAGGCCCTCCGTAGCGTAAGGTCCAACCAGAACAATGCGACAAACACAGAAGAAGACTCAATTTCCCAGGGTGCTCTGCGTAAAGAGCAACAAATATGGCGGCTCGCTTCAAGGTACGTGGCAGGAATTATCAACAGATGAGCTAAAGGAGCGAACACCTTCGCAAAGCGGCTGACATTTTTCATTTAACGTTTTCGTATCATTTTTTTTTTCTTGACTGGACGGCTTACTAAAGCATTAAACAGGAAATGCCTTCTCCAAAAGCTAAAAACGCCGGTCGCAGGGATGGCAGCCCGGTGCTCGGCAGTAACTTCGACTTCGTGTCGCTGACCAAGCCGCTGAACCGCTCCTCCCCGCCGCACCTCCTCCAGCGACAGGGCTCCGACCCGACCACCGCTCGCCTCCGGGCCTCGGAGAGCCCCTCGCGCCGCCGAGGCTCAGGCTCCTCCACGGGCTCGGCGGGCGGCCAGGGGCCCCCCGAGGAGGACGGCATACGGCTCAACCCGTCCCTCATCGGCATCTCGCTCAGCTCCCTGCTCGCCATCGACCTTTGGCTCTCCAAGCGGCTCAGCGTGTGCGCCTGCGAGGACTCGTCGTGGGGCAGCGCGCGCCCCTTGATGAAGCTGATCGAGGTATCCGGACACGGCATCCCGTGGCTGGCAGGCGCCGCTTACTCCATGTACAAGAGCGACAGCGCTGCAGGACAGGAAGTCATGCTCAACCTGCTCATGGGTAAATGCGCTCCGTCGTGTGTTAATTACTGTAAACAACACAATAACTGGACTCGGTGCTAATTCACATGTCTGCATAATAACCCTGCTTTGCTCTGCATCCTCCCGCCTCCTCATCTTGCCTCGCTGTAAGTGAGTGATGCTGCCTGTCATGATCATGTTTTCCTTTATATGTGGAAGCATCACCTGTCATTGTCACCGCTGACACAGGATTCAGAAATATTTCATGGAGAACAGGGTAATACAAAACAACCAAAGGTTTCTCTGATCCAAAAAAACCCCTGAAATTTGCCACTTTATATATATATATATATTTTTTTTTAATTCAGATCTTGAGTTGGGATGCTTTTCGCCTTTGTGAAGCACTTAAATAAGGGGGAAACAAGCTGGTGCTTCATATAAGCGAAAATACAACATGTACACGGGAAACATCTGGGTTTAAATGAGATTCTGATAAAGGGAAGCATAACGTTTCTGAACCGGATAGGTCCTGATGAAACTAAAAAATTAAACCACAAATATTAGAAAGAATGGAAAAAGTGAAAAGCAAGTAAACTCTACATTTCTTGGCTGGTGTTAAAATGAATTAGCAGAAATTAAATAAGTATTCATCTAGTTCATTCCTAATGTTTTGAATCAAGATAGTTAAAATAAAAGTACTCGTACTCTCCTGTAAATACTGATGTCCATACTCATCCCCCTAAATGTTCTTGCAACTTTACTTTGATTAGACCAGGAGCAATAAAAAGCAAGGTCTAACTCCTTGTTTGTATCCACAAACTTGGAAAACAAGGTTGATTCTGATAACTAGAAGACACAAATAAATGTGTTGTTACCACGGCCAGTAATGATTTTAAAAGTCCTTCAAAACAAAATAAAATCATCTCTAAAGTACACAGGAAGTGTATTTTACCTATGAGGAAATCGGCTGAATTTTCACAACTTCCTTCTGGTAACAGAAAAGTCTTCTTAGTAAGATTTGAATTAAATATAGCACCAATTAAAAGAAAAAAATGGATCCACAGGACTCAAGTTTAGGATTAGTGACGGACAGATTAATTTTATTTTTACTGAAAAGTTTTTGCCAAATTCTAAAACTTTTATTTTGTCCTTAGCTTTTAAAGTTTGTAGAAAATATAGATCACATTAGACCTTTAAAAAGAGAAAAGTTTAGGATTAGTGACGGACAGATTAATTTTATTTTTACTGAAAAGTTTTTGCCAAATTCTAAAACTTTTATTTTGTCCTTAGCTTTTAAAGTTTGTAGAAAATATAGATCACATTAGACCTTTAAAAAGAGAAAAATGTAATAATTTAGAACAAATGAAGCCAAGCATTTGAATGCATCGCTTATGATATGATGAGAAATGGTTGCTTTCATTAGCATTTTCCTAAAATCTATTCTTCTGGGTGGTTTCCCAGCAGATTTTGGCAGAGTCGCTGCGGCGTTGCATGAATTTTTTAGCACTCTGTTGCTGGCGGACATAAATCCTCCCAAACAGCAGGCGAATCTTAAAAGCTCCACTAATCAGAGCTGATGGTTTTATTCCCTTTTACTTACTGGGAAAAGTCTGCAGCATCATGGTCCAACATTAAAATGCGCTGTCGCCACATTATCTGATTTTCATTGAACAATATCTACAGTCTGCGTTCGTTACATGAGAAGTAGACATCAGCTCAGTTCACACTGAAGACTTTTACCCAGCAGGCTAGGATGTGGTTGTTGGTGTCGGGTTATTTCAGGGGTTTACGCTTCGTTGTCATTGACAGTTTTGACCTGACCCCGTTTTGTTTCCTATCATCTCTAAATGGCTGATGTTTCAAATACTGATTTGGCAACTCGCATTTCACTGAACACGATTTACCGCCTTCTTCTTGCAGAGTAGAAAATCTAGAGTTCTGGAGCACAGAAACATCCCGTTTGTTGGTCTGAAATGATGCACGGTTTGTTCAAAACTCCCTTGCGGGAGAGGAGTCCAGAAGTATGAAACACTGAAAAGGCAAACTTACCTTTGAGAAACCTGTTAATGTTATTGAGATTAACTTTAAAAATGCATCGGTCTCTCACACTGTGTGGACTTATTAGGACACTCGGATTGAAGCCATTGGGCAATGTTATTAGTAGCACATGTAATTTTAGTTTTAGGTCAAGTCTGTATTGGAAAACTTGATTCCAGGAGGACTGAGGAGGAGGCGCTCTGAGGTTTAATCATGTCACATGTTTCTGATGAGGTAATGCAGAGTCTTCTGAGGGTCATTTACTGAGTCTGGAAACTTGATTAAGATGAATAAACTTGAAGTGAAAATTGCGCGTTGTCAGATTTGAGCAAACGTCAGTTCTGAGATTCATGCACTTTCTTCACATAGCCACCAGATGGCGCCAAGACAATGTCTGAAGGACTAAAGTTTGCTAGGTTTCACTAATCTTATGTGCAATCTGCATGCAGTGGTGCTGAAACAATTAATCAACTAATTTAGTAAATTATTGATCATTAACTTGAGCGTAAAGACTCAAAAAATGGCCACTTGGTGAAAAAAACAAGATATTCAGGGCATTAATTGAGCCAAAACTGTCCCAAAAAATCTATATGTTTTAATGTATTTCTAACACTATAAAAAAATCTGTAGACTGTGCTGTTTTTTTTTATTGTCAGAATAATTGTTAGATCAAACTAATTGTTAGTAACGTGGAGGTAATCTTTGTGCTGCAGTGTTGTGATGTTTCTCCGTGTCTTCTTCTTCTTCTCCTCTCCCACAGGCCTTCTGCTGGACCTCATCCTGGTCGGCGCGGTCAAAGCGGTGGTGCGTCGGCGTCGGCCGGCTCACAACCAAATGGACATGTTTGCCACCTTCTCTGTGGACCGCTACTCCTTCCCCTCCGGCCACGCCACTCGAGCTGCCATGTGCGGCCGCTTCCTGCTGGCCCACCTGGTGCTGGCTGCACCGCTCAGGGTCCTGGTCTTGCTGTGGGTGGGCCTGGTGGGGTTCAGCCGGGTGCTGCTGGGCAGGCACCATGTTACTGATGTGCTGTTTGGGTTTTGGATGGGGTACTGCCAGTACAAACTGGTGGAGATAATGTGGCTCTCCCCTCAAACTCTACAGGGGCTGCTAGGGCTTTTAGATTAAATTTAGAGACTGAGAGGAAGAGGGGGCGGTCTGAAATGGTTTTGATCTAAGGGCCTCTACACATTTTTTATTTTCATTTCTCTGCTGTAAGATTGTTTTCATTGGGGTAGACTCAGGAGAAGAGCTCCCCAAAGTCCTGCTTTCTGCTACTTTATAGACATTAAGTCTGGTTTTACCTTTTATTTGAGTTTGTAGGTAGGAAGCATCTACTAAATATCAACAGCATTATGAAACAAAACTAAACTTGCGCAGGTTTGTCTTATGTTGCTAATATGTTTAAAACCAGGCAAGACATGCGCTGAGTCTTCTGAGGGGTCCTGAAGCTGGCCTGTGTTTGAATGAGCAGCTCAGATCATCAAGACGGATTTCACAGACGCTCCATCACATTCAGATCTTTGGAGTTTGGCAGTCTGGGTCCAGATAAATGCCATGATCCAAATATCTCTGCAGATCATCGACAGCGTTAATCACAATGTTGTTACTGATTAGTTCAAGGGTTTCAAGACCAAATTGGAAGAGACTCTGCTTAGCACTTTAGCTAACTCAACTTTCAACCTACCTGTTCATCAGGATACTCATGGTGACTAAATCCATTTCGAGGACCAAGTTGTGCTCGATTATGTTTGGGTTTTTTTTAAATCACATGATCAGGATAGTATTTGTTATTTTCCATTAGTTAATGCAGAGGCAAGCGAATATAAGAAGTAGTTTTGAGTTCTGATCCATAAAATGTGGTAAAAAAAAATAAAACTAATGCATGTTTAGATGTTTTTCTACTTTTTTCTGTGGATGGGTCACTGTTGTTAAAGTAAGATTTATAAAGTTGTTTCAAACATGTGGGTTGGGTGGACCATGTGATATATTTCCAGGAGTTCATCAGTAATAATATCAGCCATATGGTGTCCTCCTCCTTATTCTCATTCATTAACACCTAAGATTTTATATTCAGCCCATCACACTCTAAACCCAATTAGCTTTGTATCATCAATATTGTCATCATGTCTACATTTTTTCTGACTGGTAATCTGTTCTGTTGCATTGCATCGATCTGGTTTCCCTGCTCTGCCAGATCAGATTCGACCACTGAGGGGATATTTTAAGGATTTGGGGGTTGAATGTTGGGTGTTTACACTCGATCCTTTTGACCATGTTTGCTGGTATCTGTGGATTTTGCTTCACTCAGCAGCAGCAATCATAAAGTTCTGGTTCACTAAGCCATATTAATATCAGCGGGAACATGTATACGTTTTTAAATCTTCTACTTGATATACGTCTAGCACTTATAATTAGTCATCCGTCTCAGCGTGTGTCTGCTTTGGGTGTCAGGGTTTTTTTTATTTCTCTTGATTATTTCCTTTTTACTTACTGTTGTTAATAATTTATGATTAATGAGGGACAAATTCTCACCTGAATTTCCAACATTTAAAGAAAATCTCTGAAGAATTTGCATTTAGATTAAAGCTAAACTGTTGGTTTTAAGGACTCCTACAGGAAACATTTACAAAAATAGTCAGAGAAAATAAGAGAATTGTAAACTGTAAAGTCAAAATTTCTGAGAGAATGTCTAAGCATAATGTTTGTTTAGATAATCAGTTAACGCTACTAGCATTCCACTCTGCATGGAGAACAGTTTCAGGCTTTCATCACAGCAAAGGACACGATGCATCGTCATGGCTACCTCTTCTATAGCTACATATTCACTGATCAATAATTACAGCACATCCTTAGCTGTAGAGAGACTTAAGACAAAAATCCTAGCTCTGCTGTTTTATTAGTATTATATGAAAGTTTACATGTGTGATGCATGGAGTAAGTCTCATTTTCTTCTGAATGTCAAACATTTAAATCAACAGAACGAATATATGCTTTAGGGAAAAAAATAACTGAAGTCAGACAAAGGCTCAGGTTTCAGTGAAGATGTGCTACTTTCCTTTCTTCATACGAAAACTAGCAGAAAATGAACTAATTCCTCCACTGCAGGTGTGTCTAGCCCGTGCTCCCAGTTCACACTGCGAAAACAATCCTTGGAAAGTGTCTAAAACTTAGTTTTGTGCTCTAATGATCTGGTATACGACCCGGAAGTTCATAGAGGTCTGCAGGTGGTGTACAGCTTTGTAACTTTCTTTACCACGTAGAGTAATAAAAACATAAACACGTCTGTGCAGCATGCCAAAAAGAATTGGCCTAACCAAGAACATTTTCCAGTACAACATATCTTTGCTGGAGTTGATGTTTACTATATAATGTCAAAAGCATTTTCATGACTGTGACAAAAACCAAACTAAATCTTATTTCTCTTCTGCAAACTAGCAAAAGTTGCCTTTCTTGTGAATGTGCTGCTGATCTTTGTTTTGAAATCCTTCATCATTTCTTTCTAAGATCTCTAAAGGCAATAACCTGCAAATGGGCCAGACTGACATCCAGGTGTCTTAACACGATGAGTTGTCTTTTAGACTTAAGCTATTATTTCACAGTGTGTGTTTGAGTGTGCATGCTTAGGAGTTCATTTTTTATCGTCATCTTGCACTTAATATTTACATTTAAAAAAAAGGGCATTTCTACAAATTGTCAATGCGTCGTAGCGATGCAGTCGGTGGAGATGACTCAACAATTATGTGTGTTCAATAGCAACACGGAGTCACGGAGGCTGATGACCCTGGATTGAGGCGTGTGAAGCTCTGGTTAGCTGTAGTGGCTTTCTGCTGGTTGGTTTCAGCCAGATCCAGACGCGCCGTTCCACAAACCTTTCCATCAGCGACTGTTTGGTTGACCCGTGTCAGACTGTTCCCTCTTTCTGCAATAACTGACCATCGGTCTTCCCAGTACATGGCGCCTTTCCAGATTTCAGCGTCCTTTGCTGTTGCGAATCAAAATATGCAGAATAGCACATTTATGACCATATTTGTTTTATGGTTGTCCTGTGAAGAACATGAATAGACCTTAATCTAAGAGAAGCAAAGTAAAATAAGTTGCTACACTGTTAATATTTGAGTGGTGGATAGATTTTGCACTCATCAGCTGTTTTCGGTTTTGCTTACTGAAAACCGATATACTGTATTGAAGCTTTATCTTGAAGTGTTCAGATATGTGTTGGTGTGATTGCACTGTCGTGTCAGTACATTTGCTTCTGCTGTTGAATATGCTCTACACATTGAATGTAAAGATTTTTAATTAAACGGGGAACACAACTGAAACCGCTTACCGTCGTTTCTAATGCGTTTGTGTGACAAATTATTGGAAAAATTTCATTTGTTTTTCAGATCATAAAGATATGTCATTTCTCATTCCATTTCTAATTTCAGGACAAGATGTTTTTAATTATGCATTAAACAGCAGCTTTAATAATGGAGTTCATCAGGGTTCTGTGCTTGGATCAAAAGAGAGCAATACTATTGCTACATAATTGGCAGTGAAATATTTTAATATGCGAATCAAGATTTGAAAAAAAAAATGAGTCATTCTATTAAGCTAAAAGTTGAAAAGAAACCAAGATTTTGAAGGAGTGCATACAAATTTTCAAAGCACAATAACATGGAAGGTTACAATTATTAAAGTTCTGCTTACATGTCTTACTGGCTGCATGTGTCATAAGATGGACCATTAATCAGAATGGAAAACGACTAGTAAAGTACAAGCGGTAGCTAATCTACCACAGCGATTATTTATTAATAAAACAGTAAGCCTAAAACGTACTAGAACAACATACTGAATATTTTGTTTTGTGTGCAAAATTTCTGGAATGTTTTTTTTTGGCGTTAAATCCTAAAACATGAAGTGGCATTGTTGTCAGTTGCTATGGCAACGAGTCTGCGTACAGGGTGGGGAATACCTCTTTCCCTTTGCTGTGGATCATAGTGTGAAATGAATACCTACATTTCAAAGTTTCACTGAGTTAACGCGGCTATGTAAAAGATTAGTCTTTTTGCCTCCCACCTTTTGCCTGCGCGAAATATAAGTCATAAGTCAGTGTCTCAAGAGCAATAAACCTCACCGCACGTCACTGGTACAGGTGTATTTAAACAACAAAGATTAAATATTTTTATGCTCAGTAAAACAGGATAAAAACCAAGAGAACAAGCAGTTCAGATTTTGCAAAAAAAAAATGCAGACACCATTTACATCCCTTCACCTCTTTCACATTTTGTCACTTTAGATCCACAACTTTCAACGCATTTCATTTGGATTTAGTGCAATAAACCAACTGAAACTTCAACCAGTTTTCTCCAGAAGTCACTTTATCAAAGTTTACCCATTTGTAATTACATTTCTGTATAAAAAAGCTCTACAACAAAATATCCCAAAGATTTAACAAAATATCACCCATAGCAGTAATTAGAATGGTCCAGTCAAAGTTTCCAACTAAATCCAGTCAAGAGTTGTGGCAATACTTGAAAAGTGATTCTCAAAGATGCTTCTGATCCAATGAAGCTGTAGATTTGAAGAACAAGGGAAAATTTTAGGAGTGGAGAGTCTAAATTCAAACTCAAAGCAAACTCTTAAAATTTGTATTTGAAAAATGGAAAAACAAAAACATGCAACAATTTCCTTTTAATTCACATGAATGAAATTAAGTAAAAGTTAAAGTAAATCATCCGAATGCATTAGTCTTCAAGGGAATGTAAGTCACAACAAACGAGAAGTCCCCTCAACATACCGTAGAAGATGCTTTCAGTGTTTCAGTAGATTGAAGCTGGACATTGTGCATTAAAAAAAAATAAATAAATAATACAGTCATGCAGACGGTGTGCGCAGTGAGTGCCGCTGATTCACAAGTCACCCGTCTCCCACCAACTTGATTTTAACACAAACTGAACTTTAGTCAAAGTAAAGCCTCACTGATTTGGGTAAACATTGCTCAAGCCTATAAAAACCTTTTCTGGCAATTATATCAAGAACAAGAAAAAACAATGAGGCTCTGCGATGGTTCCTTTGTGTATAAAAGACTGCACTTCAGGTGATGCTCCTCCAAACTGGACCGGGCATCAGCACACGAGGATCATCACGGTAAGAAAAGGCACACTAGGTTTCTGTTCATTTTATAGTTAAAATACTGAATGTTTTAACTGTAAGATGAAACTAAAGGGCTCAAGGAGTTTGCAAGGGCCGTTTAATTAGTGTTCACTCTTTAAAATACCTAATCAAAAACAAAGATAACAATCTAGTGCTTTCAATAAATTGAAAGATTGCCTTTGCCCTGATTTGTACTTCTAAGAACCGAGAAGATTTTATGACAAGACATGAAAAGAAAAGCCGATAAGAACATAATGTATACAGCAGGTGAACTAGTAATTGCTTTGGGTGCAAATAGCCAGATAGTGAACTACTGCAAAGGTGCACTTTTGGTTTAAAATGTCAATACAGCATTTACAGAAAGTGGACTTATGTAAAATAAGGAATCACTGATATCAGTGATGTGAAGAACACTGGTTGACACAAGGGAGGAAAGTTGATCAATTGAGAAATGGGTAGAAGGGAAATAAAATGAAATTCTTGATAACAGTGGAATTGCTCAACTAAAACTTCTCTTATGGTTTCTAAAATTGAGTCCATTTTCTGTCCTGTTGCAGCTCCATCATGGTGCAGAGAGTGGCAGTGATCGGGGCGGGCCCCTCGGGTCTCACCAGCGTCAAGGGTTGCCTGGATGAGGGCTTGGAGCCCACCTGCTTCGAAAGCAGCGACGACATAGGAGGAAGTTCAAGGCAAGACGCCCTCTCTAGTGGAATTTCCCTATGTTTAGTCACCAAACACAACCTTGAGAAAGTATTCGCACTTTCGGATGTTTCCCACATTTTTCACATTATAACCATGAACTTCACTGTATTTGATTTGAAGCCTCTTAGTTTTGCCATGTTATTAGATCCATCCAGATTCCCGTCATCTTCGATGTTCCTGCAGAAGAAAAGCAGCCGCCTTTTTTAACATTTTTTATTTCTTCATAGTCTCTTTTCCTGCTTGTTTTTCTGTGCAGGAAGTGTCTGAGCCAAGCCGGGCCAGCATCTACCGCTCTCTCACCATCAATATTTCCAAGGAGATGATGTGCTACAGCGATTTCCCCATCCCCGCCGATTACCCAAACTACATGCACCACTCTAAGATCCTGAAGTACTTCAGGATGTACGCAGAGCACTTTAAAATACTGCAACACATTCGTTTCCAGGTAATGTAAAACAACCTAATTCTTAAGAAAACTTTATTGGTCAAAATCTGTGCTGTCAAGCCTGTTTCGATAACTACTGGGTGTTTTTCAGACCTCAGTAAAAAAAGTCACACAAAGACCGGACTTTCCTCGCACCGGTCAGTGGGAAGTGGTGACGAATACCAAAGATGGACTGGAGGAGAGGCACATCTTTGATGCAATCATCTGCTGCTCCGGTCATTACACCTACCCCAACCTGCCACTTAAAGACTTTCCAGGTATGTCTCGGTCTTGTATTGTTTAGTTTGCACATACAGTTAGAAAATTCATAGCAAAGCAATCGTGACGGATTTTCCAAAACCCAAGAAGCGATTGTAGCATGTGATACATCCTGCAGGAATCAAGACGTTTGAAGGCAAATACTTCCACAGCTGGGACTACAAGGGGCCCGAGGACATGCACAGGAAGAGAGTGGTGGTCATCGGCATCGGCAACTCAGGAGGAGACATCGCTGTGGAGAGTAGCAAATTTGCAGAGCAGGTTCTTGTTCTCTTTGTTTTGTCTTTTTTTGAGGTAACACATCTCTCTGTTACTTTCAGGAACGTTAATTAGCATCTGTTCTGTTGCCTAGGTGTATATGAGCACCCGTCGCGGCGCCTGGGTGATCCGTCAGGTCTCAGATAACGGCGTTCCGGTGGACATGATGTACAACACAAGGTTTGTCCACATCCTGTTCCAGCTGCTGCCCATCAACTTCTTCAACTGGTTTGGAGAGAAGAAACTCAACGCCATGTACGACCACAGAACATACGCCCTCAAGCCCAAACACAGGTGGATGCTCTCCTGAAAATACACAATGCCGAGCAAAAATCATTTCTTAAACTTTAGTCGTTAAAAGCCGGTGTCCTGCAACTTTTAGATGTTTCCCTGATCCAACACACCTGAATCAAATGGCTAAATTACCATCTCAGTATGCACTAAAGTTCTCCAAAGTTAATGACTTCATTAGTCAGGTGTGTTGAAGAAGGGAAACATCTTAAAGTTGCAAGACATCAACCCTCTAGGACTGGAGTTAAAGATCCCTAGTCTATCAAATAAAATCTATTCAGTCACACTAATGTTTATGGAAAAAGTGTGAAAAAGTTCAAGGCAAGGTTGGTTAGATTTCTGGATCTCTTTACTGGTCAGTCACTATGGTGATGTGCATCTTCCCTTTGATTGATTATCTCCTGATCTCTCCTAAGTCCTGTGTTCCTCTCTCCTTCCTGCTTCCACAGGCTCTTCAGTCAGATCCCAGTGATCAATGACGATCTGCCTCTGAAGATTCTTTCAGGATCCGTTGTCATCAAATCGAATGTAAAGGAAATTTGTGGCTCCACTGTGGTGTTTGACGATGGGAGCACGGTGGAAAAGATCAGAATCTTCCTCCTAAGTATTTTCAAGAGTCTTTCCACACTCCCAGAATGCTTTTCACTGATCTATGTCTTCTTCGTTGCAGGTAGACACAATAGTATTCGCCACAGGGTACAACTATGGCTTCCCCTACTTGCCAAAAAATGTTCTTTATATGTCCGGCCACAGAGTAGGTCTCTACAAGCATGTATTCCCTCCAAACTTGGAACATACCACTCTAGGTGTGGTGGGTTTCATTCATGCCCTTGGCGCCATCATGCCTCAAGCGGAAATGCAGGCCCGATGGGTGGCACGTGTCTTCAAAGGTGATAGGCAAGGCTTTTACATCTCCTCTTGTTAGTTGAAACCCTTTAAAAGCCTAAGTGACCCTAAAATGTCTTTATCAGGACTTAAGAAGCTTCCTTCCAACCAAACCATGATCAAAGCTGTTGACAAGGACACTGAGGACATTGAGAAAAAGTAATTTCTTTGTGTTCTTTAAAGATAATAGATCACCTATTTTTCGCAGTCTATTCAATGTTTGATCTTACAAGAATTTGTTGGCCACCTCCACAGCTACATTGTGTCAAAGTTGACCCCGCTGCAGGTGGACTTCGTTTCCTACATGGACGACATCGCTGGAGAGATCGGAGTGAGGCCGAGTCTTCCCTGGCTCTTCTTCACAGACTACCAGCTGTTCAAGCATGTGCTCTGGGGACCCGTCTCCTCCTACCAGTACCGGCTGATGGGGCCGGGGAAGTGGGATGGGGCCCGCAACGCGATCTTCACCCAGTTCGATCGCATGTACCAACCCCTAAAAACCAGGAAGGTCTGAATGAATACCGTCTCTAAACCAGTTTTAAACTTCTAATCCACCATTATCCTTTCAAATATAAACTATATGCGTTCTCTTTTCATGTCCGTCCAGCTGGAGGAGCCAGAGTCCTCCATTACAGGGCGCCTGGTTAAGCTAAGCCTGGTGATCCTGGGTGGAGGAGCCACGGTGTACTACTTCCACACACACCACCCAGACACCATACCCACCCTGCTGTCCAACATCCGTCCACAGACAGCCTGGAGATGAGAGAAGAACTCGGCATCGTTCAATCCAATCAGCTCAAAACCAGACCGATGACAGTGACATGTTTTTTTCATGCGCTTACCTTTTGTGAACTCTTGGAAGTGGATTGCCAAATTATGCTCATTAGGTGACTGTTTCAAAACGCAAATGTAGATTTAAATTGTGTTTGTGCTTTTAAATAGGTCAGATAAACTTCACATCGGCTGCTGTAATGCAAGCGGTTCACTCAAACGTGTATATTTAAGTAAGTGATTTTTGGGTTTTTTCACAAATGCAAAAAAAGACTTGCGGGGTTTTTTGTTTATCAAAATAATTATTTTTTTACCCATTTTCTGTTTACTAATAGAGTCCATCAGATTTTTTAATTAAAAGTCTAGTAAGAATATTTTGTTTTTCCTCAAAAGCACAATTAGACATACCACCCCAGTTTAATTCTGCATGTGTCACTTTTTTTTGCACAATTGAGGAACATTAGAAAATAAACTATACCAAGCCCTGTAGCTGCTTTATCAGACATATAACATAATGTTTGTGTTGAAAAACAATTTTATCATCAGAATTTGCATATTCATAATAACGGCACCCTTCGTATTTTTTGGAAACGCATTTCTAAATGTGCAAAGTTTATCAAGTTAATCTTGTATCGCAGCAGCAAATTTTGAGTATATTTTTGCAACTAGAGGGTCGTTGCCAATAAAGTCGCCAATATTTCTTGGTAATCCGAGCAGAAGTATATTTCAGTTCATAATTCAGGATCTATCTAACATCTAATGATTTTATCAGATATCTATGTCTTCCTGTTTCTGATTAGTGTAAATATGATCTTATCTCCTCATTCATTAACCTTGTACGTTTTTCATGAGGTTACTCAGCACCACCAAATGAAATATTTTTGCAATATGTGCTGCTCTGATCAATTTTTGACAAGCTTTAATTGTCTAACGGAACCTTTAGAGGTTGTAGTACAGCAGTTTTGGAGATAAATAAGATAAATGTATTAATTACTTCAAAACAAATAATTTCTAGTCAAGTTGGTGAGTAAAAAACATCTGTACACAAATCACACACACTAAAAACAATACAAGTTCCCATTTTGTTGAAAGATATTCTTGTTGGATGCATATAAGATTTTGATCAATTTTCACTTGTAGTTTTTACTTTGAATCTTCATCCAAAACCACACTACAGATTCCACCTGTGGGTTATTTTTAATCACAGAAGAGAAACAGGTACATCTCTTTGTAGGACATCATGATTATGTATTTGAGCAACTCATTTTACCACGGTTCAGACCAGACCAACACGAGAAGTTGAGAAAAACACCTTTTAATCCAGCTATAGTCCAAAAAGAGCTTTTTTTACTTCAGATTTGAAAGTGAAGTGGAAATCTAGGAACTCATCATAGTGCGCCCCCTGGTGCTGACATCTCGCAGTGTATTCTCCTGATTGTGGATGATCAGCTCAAGCTGAAGGCTGCTGTAAATGTGGATGTTGCTTTAAGAGTTGAAACTTTGAGCTTTTGAAATCACTCTGTGGCCTTTGGGACTTGTGAAATTTTTCCATGCACTTTCACTTGCTGAGAAGGTTTTTTTTTTTTCCCCAGCTCAACACAAAGGGGGGGTTTCGATCAAAGCTACCCAGAACCTTTATCCTCTGGAACTTTTGCAGCCGCCTGCAGTCTGGTACAAAGAGCACACTCGTCTAGATTCTTTCATTAATGAGTAACATTAGCAGCAGATTTTTTTCTTTCTTTCTTTTCTCAGATGTTTAATTTTTAGGGCTCCAGAAGTTAGGATATTGTATTTTTTCTGCTATGATGTTTTCTCTTTTTTTAATCTAGCATAGATATGAGCCAGTGCATTTACTCATTAGTAGTCCCATTAAGAGTAGTCTAAAACACTTTATTCCCAAATAATGTTGATGCACTTAGCTCATTTAGATGCCTGAGACAAGGGTGGAATTTTCCATCAGCCTGGGCAAAGTCTGGCCTGCTCTGTCCACGTCACTTTGGTGACCATGATGGGGGATTGTTCCAACATGTGGGATTATTTTGCCCCTCCCCCATATATAGGTCTTCAAACCGTTCTTACTGTATTCCTACAGATTTGGTAAATCATTAACTGGGAAGAGATCTTTTTTCTGAAACTACTGAAACTAGCCAAGTTCCGGGCTGCACAGTGGCGCAGTTGATAGAGCTGTTGCCTAGCAGCAAGAAGGTTCTGGGTTCCATCACAATCTCAAAGCTACTGCAGCCTCCAACACAAATTTTCCTACAATATTGTCATGTGTAGCTCCATTCATCTTCCATTAATCAACTTTTCTGTCCACCTCACAGCATGATGCTGCCACCACCCTGTTTCACTATGGAGACGCATCAAGTGATGTTCACAGTGATGTGCTTTGCTACTTTTCTTTGACACATTATACTTTCAGTGTACAGTAGGTAAACATTTTAGGCAGATCACCTTCTTTTTGGCTGATGCCTACGGACAAACTTTCTTTCAACACTAGTTTTCTATTTGCCAGATTTGTGGAGTGCACAAATAATAATTCTGTCAACAGATTCCCACATTTGAGCTGTGGATCTCTGCAGCTCCTCCAAAGTTCCTATAAACCTGTCTTAAAAGGTTATTGTGTTGTACTTTTTCCCATTCCTGAAGGAATCACATACTTAAAAGGACATAATACAAATATACTTTTCAAATTTATATCTTTGGAAATGCTGAATGGAGGGGGGAAAGGATCTTCTAGATGCTTCAACACCCTGAGATGTTGAAAGCGTTGATGTGAGGTCCAGACGTCATTCAACAGTAACCCAACTTGATGTGCCAACCACTTGCAAAGGACATGACCCATAGTCCCAGTTTCGTCAAGAGAACCCTCCTGTCTGAGCACAGATCCTGGAAGGCAATCAGAGGTAATCTCTGAGTAAACAATAGTTTACTGAATAGTTGACATTCATAAGCTGGGAAAGTTTGTACACAGTAACCAATTTATTGACTCCTTCTACTGTAGACTTACCAAGTGCAATGTGGTTCACATACAATGATTTGGGGAATTACAGCAATACAACCCAGTCAGTTGGGACCTTGACTTTTAGTCAGTGTGATGAAGGACTGAGTGACTGAGGAAGGGACGAAACTGCGACCTGCTGAAGACATCAGTAGACAGACTGAGGACCGACGATGCAGCTGTACAGACGAGCACCACGAACTGCAGAATTCAATCTTCTTTTTTTACTTCGTGTTTTTAGATTCATTTCACGCTCTGACGTGTACAAACGCGCATCTAGATGGTGGCGTGCGCGCGCAGCCTCTCAAACAGGTCAGAGTAACGCGTGTGTCTGAGAGAGCGCACATCAGACAATCGACCGCAGAATAATTAATAGCACTATTTCATTATATATATAATCAGTAACGTGCGGGTCTGTTGTTTAGTTAGTTTGTTGTTGTAGTACGTTTTAGGCTTAATGTTTTATTAATAAATAATTGCTGTGGTAGATTAGCTACCGCTTCTACTTTACTGAATTATTT
>CAEGAF010000360.1:0-54165 GCA_903067075.1 Micropoecilia bifurca
GTTAAAATAATTAAAAAATTTTTTAATAAGAAAAAAAACCATTTGGTTTTGCAAATTAACAAATTTTGCAATTCAAAAAAAAAAAAAAAAAAAAAAAAAAAAAACAGAGCTCATCCATACCCCACATGCTGATGAACTAGATTTGCTGCTCACTTTCAGAGGTAGAACATGGACTATGCCTCAACAGGTCAGTGCTGTTTCGGCACCAAAATAGGGAATCACAAAACTAGAACAGGGCCAAGGTGGTAGGAGTTAATCTTGTAACCAAGGATTTACCGGTTCGAACCCCGTTAGACTCAATCGCTGTGACCTTGGCCAAGATACTTCACCTGCCTCGCCTGTTGGTGACCATCACCAACCATCTGAATGTGAGTGAAAATAGGTTAATGACTAAATGTAGAGCAAAGCTCTTTAGAGTCATCCAGACTAAATAAAGTGCTGAACAAGTTCAGGCCATTTACTATTTAGAATGAGAGTAAAATAGTTTGACAGCAGAACCACTTGACAGCAGAACCACTCGACCCCAACATGACTGAGAAAAACCTCGAGAGAATCTCACACATTTTGTTTGTTCAAAATTTACAATGCTCACTGCCTCATCAGTGTTACCCAACTAGTTTCTAATCAACACTTTCATTTTGTTGAAGCAGCCTTGGTGACAGGAGATGATTAGGAAGCTCAGCTGCCCATAGGAAAAGCTGCCAATTTATCAGCAAATGTTCCTTAATCCCTATGTTTGTTCTACTACCACTTGATATTAAATGGGTCAGGTTCTTGGAAAGTATGTTTAGTAGCCAAAGTAATAATGTGCAGTGTTCATCTGTATCAGATTAATGATCTTGCAGGGAAAATGAAACAGTCCTGGCACATAAAACATCTACAGTAAAAGCTTCAAGGGGTGGAGAGTTTTGTCTCTCTGGACGGATGCCAAGCCGTCTCTTCTTCCTGGATGGACAGCTTCTCTACAAGATGAGTGAAATTCCAAGTGTCCAATGAAAGGTTTGCATCACCTCCTCTACATAAAGACATTCATGCACTACAATGCCCCTGGTAAAGTGGGCAGATGTTTTTTTTTTTCAGCTGAGCCAACAAGCATCTACTTTGTTCCATTTATTTCCAAACTCTGTATTCACACTTATGTGCAACATAAAAAGGTTATCAAAGGGTTCACTGCATGCGGTTGTGTATACATACGGCATGTTTAACAGAGTAGTTCATGATGATGTAATCCTTCCCTATTGGCAGCCAGGAGCGAAGCGTGATGACGTCCCGGTTCCGGAGAGGTTTCGGACACTTCCCTTTAAAACAAACAATGCATCTCCAGTAAAACAAACCGTTGAACAATAATATGCATTTCATTATGAGACTACTTCCCCTCACTACACAAAACCATTCACCCACGTAAAGAAAAACAATGTTTAGAACAAACAGTGCAACGTACATGAGTAGTATCCGACATCTGCATTCACTGTGAGCTTCCCAATATCAAAGGTCTCGATGACGTTTGAGTCCCACTTTCTTCTGTATTCAATGTCATGGAGAACATCGTACATCGTCTCAGCCGGCACGTCCTTACATACCATACAACACTAAAAGAAAAAGAACATTCATCATGAGGCTATAAAGAAGGAAAACACACACACAGGAGTAATGGAACTGATTATTTCTTCTCTCTACAGTGCCTCGTAAAATTGTTCAAACTTCCTAAATCTTTTCGATTGTTAGCAGAATTTCAGATGATATACCAACACAAAGTACTGCATAACTGTGAAGTAGAAGACAGTGACACGTCGTTTTCCATTTTTAACTACATAAAAAGCTGAAAAGGGTTACAGGTATTTGGTTTCCAATTCGAACATTTTAGCCTCTCTGTGGCAGAAGTACCAACACTGCATATGACCTTAAAAATGACAACCTTCTCTTTCCACCTCCCTGGGGGAAACATGGAGAAGGAAAGAGAAGGATTCATTTGAACATCCTTTGTTAGAGACAGAGAAACAGGTCTGGACTGATGGGCAAAAGGATGAAGCCACACATAACAGATTTGTGTTCAGTCATTTAAAAACATTCGACACTTTCTCATTACGTTTAAATTATGCACTTCTTTGTACTAATCTGCAACCAAATCCCAGTAAAAGAAAGTTTGAAGTTGTAACTTAAAACATAAGAAAAAGTTCAAGTTGTAGGAATACTTGACAAAACACTATACAACCCGTTTATTTTTCACTGTGATCCCTCAGATCAAGCAAACACTGACTCGTTTCAGATCTAAAGTTTTGCTCCACTTCAAATATTAAAAGGCTAAATATCAGATTCACCTGCAAAAATCTTAGCATTAACATACAATATTGCTGAAAAGAGGAATACAATAGAACAGGATCTTGCAGAGAAACTTCCACAAACAAACAGATCTGTTTGATGTGAAAGTGTTTAGACATCAGCTGGTTGGAGAGTGTCAACGTCAGAAAGAGGGAGATTGGGTGTGAAACACAGAGAAAGGAAAGGACAACATCAGGAGAGAGACAGGCCCCTGACCATAGATGAGTCATTACTAGATCTGAGCTCCAACAGAAAAACAACACATTCAGTATAAGTCAGAGGCAGGAACATAAGTCAGACAACCTGCAAGAGTCAAGCACTGGCAGGAGCTCTGAATGATCTTTTTTAGCAGTCATTGTTTGACAGCTAACGTCTACCATACCGTTTCAGAATTGACCACAAGATGTAAGCATAATGTCAATCATCCTTCCATCCATGCCACCTCTTTCTTTGTGTCTTTTCAAGTGCTGCAAAGCTTATCAATAGAAGCTTATCAATTGCTGAGCAAAGATTTCCAGTCTTTGCTCAGCAAGGAAACAGAAGCAAAGAAACGCCTCATACCCTGGAGTGCAGCCGTTGCTGGAGTTGCAACTGTCTTGGGGACGCATCTCAATAATATCAACAAGTACAACAGAGGAGTGGCAAGTGAAAGAATCCGCAAGAATGAAGAGATCAATGAAGGAAAGCACTTGTGAAACAGACAGAAAGTGAGCAAGAGAAGACAAGCAAATGAGAAAGAAATGGACCCAGTCTGTCCCAGAAGATTTAAAGTCCCAATACTAATCAGTCGAGAAGGCAGCCTGTCTTTATCCATCCGTCTCTTCCCATTCCCCGAGGGATTCATTTAGAAAAATTATGCTCATTACTGCTAGGAAAGCTCTCTGAATAGAGGGGAACTTGTGCTGTTCAATAAAAATAGCATATAGGTTCACCCTTTTAATATCAAACTGTAACGACAACATTTAAAGTACTCTCTTAGAAATGAACATGTTACTTCAACTATAATTGCTGAGCAGTACAAACAGCTTAAAAAATCTGTCAGCAGAAGTGTAAACAAAAGCATAAAGACTGCAGAATGGTTTGCAAATCTTTTCACATCTTCTGAGGTGTAATGTTAGAGTGAAATTCAGAATCTATATCAACTACTCAATATTGGTGTAAAGGAACAAGTTATGCAGCAACAAAGGTTGACTTTCAGATATAGATTTTTTTAAAGAAAGGTATGAGCAAGACACCCCGCTTCAAGCTACAAACTTATTACAATAGAATGGTGATGAATTAATTGTGATCAGCTTTACCTTTCACCAACTGAAAGCATTTTCTGCATTAAAGAAAGGTCCTCATGTTTAAAAAAAACACAATTAAACAAAGTGAGCAACATAATCCTTATCTGGAAATGCTTAGCATTTTGTTACATTTTAAATTTGAGCAGTGTTTTTGTATGTATCCACATAAAAGCTCTTTTCACAAATTAACAAAATGTTTAATGTTTATGACCATTAAAAGTGATAACTTTGCATTGTTTTGTAAATTATGATAATTTAATGTAAAGTTGGCATTTTTAATGAACTTTTAATGTAACTTTTGGAGCAACTTTGCATTAAAAGTGTCATTATTTACCGAATAACACTTTATGACAACAGTCAAACATTCATAAAGACTTCTTCATGTTCATGTCAGGTGTTATGTCATGTTTATGACAGCGCCATGTCAGTCTTATGCACACCCCTTCAAATAAAGTGTTACCAATTTTTCTTAAGTACTCAAAAATATGGCACTGTTTTTAGCCATGTTTATTTTACTCAAACAAAAACAGGAATTCAACCAAAACTGTGAGGGAACTATGCCAGACCTTTTTTGGGTTGCTGTAACCATGCCAAAACAAAAACAGACTGACAACCAGGCGTAGAGCAGAAATATTGCACACCGTTAGGCTACAGGTAGGGTTATTAAATTTCAGTTTTCAGCTCAGAGGCTGGGACAAAACATTTATACCTACAAACAATTTAGAGTGACCAAATAATCCAGTAGTCATGTTTTGGGAGCAAGAATGTAAAGTCCAATGGGGAACAACATCTTCATACAGTACAACTTTAAACAGAAATCACAAAAACATCCTCAGTGTTTAAGAAATTTTTTGTTCTACTTAATGCTTATAGTCCAAAAGACCATTTTTAGTCATTTTTTATTAAGCTGATACCTACTGAAATTAGAGCTTTATGGTCTTCATTGACGAATCATATTTTTTCTTCATGCAAAGAGCTAAAGCAATTGAATGATATGCAGATGTTATTTTTGGCTAGCAGTGAACGAGCTTGAAAAATGTTTTGCAGAGCTTAAAATATAAGATAGGCGTGCATATCTCTTGAAGTGTGTGAAATGTAACAGGAAGTCACATACACTCATTTTAACTGTCAAACCACCAAGGTTTACATCAAACATGCAACCCTTAGATTAAGATACAATATTATTGTAATTAATATTAGGGATACTGAAATAATGCTCAAGTAAAAGAAAGCATTGCTAAAAGAATGCACAACAACTCGGAGCTTAGCCATGAAAAGAAAAGTGCAACTAAATGCTTTTGAATGCACACATGCTAGCTGGTTAAATAATACTCGGAAACCTGACCAAAATCTAAATTTATAAAAAAAATTTTTTTCTTAGAAACCATTTTCTAAGAAAATATTTTCAGATATTAAAATAAACCCCCAGGGAAGCACAGCAGCTGGTCAGTCACTTTTTTGTTTTAAATAAATAAATAAAAGCGATCCAACTTTGTTTAATTGTGTTTCACACAAATGCTGTGATAAACTTGCACCTCCACTATGAGGGTGCAATATCAGCTTATTTAGATCCAAAATTGATCTAATTGTGTTGTAGTGTGGAACTGGGCAGGAGATAAAAGTCCTTTTTAACTTTGTGGGACCTCACATGGCTTGGTCTCTTAATTCTCTGCAGTAAAGACTAAAACAAAAGTAACCACAGAGAGCACAAGTCACATACAAGCCATGCATGGGGTCATGTGTTAAAAACAATGACTAGGCACAGCAGGTGATATTCTGTGAAAGGTGACAAAAAGTTGCTTTTACTCTAAACGTTGTGTAAAGTCACATTTTCCATTTTCCCCTTCAAACTACTTAAGAACCACATACAGAAAAAATATGTTTGACATATCTTCATTAGAATGCTAGAAACAATGCCTCGGTACTTGCAACTTGCTATCCTTGATGGCCAACAACAACATAATCTTCAATGTTTGCATGGCTGTGTGCGTGTGTATGCGTGTGTGAGCACTTCCACGTAGATGGATTGCCAAATCCAAGGTACAGTAGGTCAAAAAACCCCAGTTGGAATAAAGAATGCGTTGTATCCACAGGCAAATTGAGACAAGAGTAGGAGGAAGGAGGACAATTGAATAAAAAAAGTGAAAGAGGAGAAGTGAAGGGGCAAAAGGCATTCAGTAGAAAATGAAGACATACACCCTGCTAAGCACAAATCTGTGTAATTCTATTACATACTAATTCAGTAAACTCAGCATAGGAAGGGGGGAAAAGAGGCAGGTGAAACAGGGTTCAGAAAGATCCAAAGGCCAGAGTACAGACCAAAAACAGAGATCTATCCAGTTGCTTATGATTATCCACAGTATAGCATCCACCCACACCAAACACTCAACAATCCCTTTTCCCCTCTCATGTAACTTAACCCACCAACTTTTCCTTCTTTCCTTTGGTTCTTCCATGAAACACTTTCCCCCACCCCCATTTTCCCTCTCATACCTACTCTTCCTCCTACAAACTTGTCAGTTCTCGTCATCTTCTTTTGAGAGACGATACAAAAATGCTAAAAACAATTCTGGGGATGCTTCTTGCAGAGCTCCCCTCTGCATCTGCATGGAAAAGGAAAATCCCAGAAGGCTCTCTTTTGGTTTGTGTTAGTGTTTGCCTGGACAAATGTTTATGTAGTGTTATATTAAAATTTATGCTAAAATAATTAAATGCACAAAAATAGTAAAAACAAAAACATATATTTTCTAAGTAACTGCCTGCTTTAGTTATGAAAAAAGAGGAATCACAGAACTCAGACAGCTTCAGGCATTGTATGCAAACAGAATAAAACATTTATTATTCATAACCTAAATGTCTACACCAACAGCAGCTGCAGTTCTGATTTTGATGACAGAGCTGTAAACATTCTCAGCTTACACGTTTAAGCGACTAAAATAAGGTTTGTACAATTAACCTCTGATTAGAAGACAGATATATTTGGGTAATTAGAATCTTGACCACCAGAAAACATGTCAAATCAAGCTGTTGGAACTAAAGGCGTCGCCATCTACAGCTCCAAAAATAGTTGTTTTAATATTACAGATAAACTGCAAGTCATGTCTGTAAAGCAGCAGACCGCAAGCTAGCTACCAAAGTAGATGGCCTGACTGGTTAACCTACTAAAATCAGCTTCTGATAATTGTGTTGCTCCATCCAAAGCAAAACAATAAGCTGATTTCAAAAGCTGCTTCCTCTAAATTTTTGCTCAGGTTTGTGTAACAAAATAATAAATGAATAATACAGATATATGAAATAACAGGTCATTGTTTTTGTTGTGCAAGAATAATTCTTCCTCTCCATCTAAAACAAAACCTGCAAGGTCTTGTTATAGACAAATCTGTGTCGTAGAGAGGCAGATGAGTGCAGACACAGCTACTTCTGCCAAATATGTTTTCTACACTTTCTACAGATTCATAAATTATTTACATTTATGTTTTAACTTGGTGACGTGTATCCATTACACATGTATGAAAGTAAAATCTCTGATAAAGATTTGTAGCTTTACTCACTTTCTAAACTGAACTGTTATCTTATGCCATCTTATAATTTGGAAATAAAAATCTGAATCTGCCACAAGATTCTAATCAGCATATTTTAGACACGTGAGGTGAATGGATGATGGTAAGGTGCATCCATTCTGCTGCACCTTAAACTGCATGCAGTCGACTGATCAATAACTGATGAATAGAACATAACTGATGAATATCAATTATAAATGTGGTTACTCTGATATTTAGCATGATAGTTTTAATATGGCATTTTTCCTTGCAATTTCTGATCCAAAATCTAAGAATTTAGATAACTCGTCGCTCCCATTAATTATTCTACATGCATCAGCAAAACTACAGCCTTTTAATCTGTCTATAAATAGAATGACTGTATCTGTAGCATAGCTGATTGCCAGCCTCCTAAAATGTGTACAAAGACTACTAAACTGACGAAGGCTGAATAATAGTACCGCCCTTTGTAGACTGGAAGATCAATTGCTCAAGCCCAGAAACAAAAGTTGACACAATATCATACGATGGAAAAAGCAATCTCATGTTACTGTTATATTTACATAAAGATAAGAGGCAGTTATAGACAGAGGCCCAACCCAAATGACTAACGTGTGTGTGTGTGTGTGTGTATAACTGTTTGCAAACTAGAGCTGTCATTAGGAAATACAGCTGATGTAAATAATTTAAAAAAGCACGAACAAGAAGATTAGTTCCTTTGCATTCATAAAATGGACATACAAAGAGTTAACACGCCAATGAAGCAGACTTGCACCGTGTTGATTATGTTACACCAAAAACCAACAAGAGCTTGGCTCCCAGGTAAGATCCCAATTCATGGTATGATGCTGGATCCCCCTCATCCTGCGTATAAAGATAACACTAGTGCACACTTAGACACACACCCATGTATGCACACATCAATTTATTTAACAAAGTAAACAGTTGGTGGTTAACTCGCACTCTTCAGACCCGGATACAGCAGGAGGAAAAAGGACAGCTGTTACATCTCAACCCATACTGTTTGCTTACTGTCCCAACCAGTACTGAAAGATCACATTACTGTCTGCTACTGTGGTATACAGGCCAATTTTCAAGACTGGTGGACTGAGGAAATTGTAGTCCTCTAACAAAGAAAGCGTTGAGCGCAACTTGATCCCTTCATTACTGGATCAGTATTGCAAAATTGATTACAATTTTTTTTTACATCCCAGTTTCTCCCAATTAAAATGTACATTTTGCTAACTCTGACTTAGAAACCCAATGACTGCAGTCATTTATCCTATTTAAAGTGAAAAAAGTACTTTCTTTACACTTGCTAAGTCTGATGAATAAATAGGAAAATGAGGTTGGTTCATGATTTTCTGTATGAGCCAAGAGCATTAGAGCATGTTGCCCATGAAAAAAAAGAGTTATTAGCCAATTAGAAATCATTTTGTGATCAATAAGCAGATTTTTTTCTTACTTCATGTTCCTTGTGTAAATATCCACATTCTTAGGTATTCCTATTTTCATTAGTGATATCGGAGTGTATACCCATGTTAAAGTACAGGTGTACTTCAACAAACAATTTAAAGTATTGTTGAAGTACAGAAAAGGTCCTCATGTTGCACCATCAACCACTAGGTCAAATGAGAAACGTATAACAGAGTTTGCTCATTGCATATTTGCACAGGTTCTTCACATTAACTGACTAATGGCTACTGGATCATTCAAACAGCCTTTTTTGTTACAATGAACAATTATCATACTCTGATGCATTTCTTGGAAAAGGCAGTCATTTTATTGGCACAATGCACACAGAGGTATCAAAATGTTTGTGGAAATGTAAGCAGTTTCATGAATGTTACAATTCTAAGCAATGCAAGCAAAAGAAGTGAATCATCATCCATTTTCTATCCTTCACTTTTGTTGTATGAGCTTCAAGGCCTGATTTTATTTTGCTGAACAAAAGTTATGCCAAGACAAAAAAAAAAAGATTCAGAGTTCACAATCTGTCAAATCTGTTACTTTCATGTATAGTAAATTTCTGCTTGCCTTCTCTCTAGAAAAGTAGATTCAACTGCATGATCTGGGCGAATAGATTAAAACCTTTTCAGCATGGTCATGTTGTAGAGAGTATTGAAATTAAACTTCAGAATATCTTGCATCGCCTAAATCAAAGAGAGACCTCTCTCTTTATGATAGTAGTAAAAGCTGCCCAGCAGCTCATACAAACAGGCAACATTTTAGCACCGAGTTATTGATCCAGACCATTTTATGGTGTGAAAATCATTGAAACGGTCCATCAGTGACATCTTTTGAACAAAGTGTGTCAACCCTACATCATATCTACCAAAACTCTATCAAGCCGTGTGTCTTTTTTTCTTAAGAAAGATACAAGAGATATGTTTGTGTGTTTGATGGCTGCTGACTTCAAACTTTATTTCAACACATTTCCAGATTTTTTTCTGTCACACAATCTGTTTGTCTCTTTTTTCAATATCAACAACCAATGCTTGCTTTTGATAAAAAAAAACTGCCTCTTTATCAATGCACCATAACTACAGAATCTGCACTGTGCTGCAAAGATTATTCTTGCTCCATTATGCTTGATCAGCATTGTATGACTAACAGATATATATTTATTTATACAACTCCCTACACTGCTGCTACATACTCCAAATGAAATGAGAAGATGAGTTCAAAGGATAAATATGTTTTAATTGAAAAAGTAATCAATAAAAAAGAAAGCCTACTGTAGCCTTGAAAAATATGAATGTGTGCTTTTGAATATGAAGTAAACGCCAGAAAATGTTTTAAATTTGGACTCAAATGTGAAGAATTGCTTTGTAAAAGTGTTCATGCCACTCACATCTTTTCACAGTTTTTCATATTACGTCAAGAAGCTTTGACATGGCTTTCCTAGAAAAAAAAATAAAACTAATGCAGGAAAAATATTGGTGCTCCATTTTCTTTTTGCAAACAAAATATGATAAGTGCAGCATGCAAGTATATTCAGACCCCATACTAAAACTTTTAATGGTGGCTGCGGTGTCACTGTGGTACAATTATAGTACTTAGCATATCTACAGATCAAAATTTCTGGCCAGGTTATTTTGCTACAGAGCTTAATCACAATCTGATTGGATAAGGAGTGTCAATAAACAGAACATTTTTAAGTCTTGCAACAAGTCGCCCATCCTAGCACAACATAAGTGGACTGAATTTGTACAGTGCTTTTCTAGTCATACCGACTACTCAAAGCACTTTACACTAGATCCAGATTCATCCAACCGTTCTCACAAATGCATACACACACACATACACGCGCACAAACACACATACACACATACACACACACACACACACACACTCAAACATAGCTTAAGGTTAAGTGCCATGACCAGCGACACACTGACATGTGGTAGAAAGAACCTGGAATCAAATCGACAACTTTCGGGTTGCAAGATGATGACTCTTCCCACTGAACCATAGTGACCACATAGCAGGAACCAAATGAGTCAATTGTACCTTTGTATGTTTAGGGCTATTATCCTGTTGAAATAATAGCCTGAAATGTCCTATGCCTGAAATTTGAATTCTTGTGCAGCCTTCAACAGGTCATCTTCCAAGACTGCCCTGCATTTCTTGGGTCAAGCTAGCACAAAACCTACCCAGAGCATAATGCTGCCATCACTATGTTTCCCCATGTGGTTGGTGTTTTGAAGATGATATGCAATGTTATTTTTTCTCCCATTCACAAATCTTTGCAAATGTTGACCAGATCTGATGTCCTCTTCCATAAAGTTTTATGGAAGGTACAACTGAACCAAGGTACAGCTGTATACACACTGAACTTATGTTACACACGAAAAGGCTCCATTCCTAATGAACTACACTTCTGAAGTCAACCTTAGGCAAAATATGTCAAATACAGATGCATATCACATGTTTAAGGCTTTTAGGAACACTATTACATCTTCTTTACAGTTATATGAATCTTAATTCTATACTACTACTTGTTAGGGGACAAAATATGAAAAAGCTCCAGGGGTATGAATACTTCTGCAACACACCAGTTTTACTAACAGTAGTTGACTTATCTATGGGGAAATAAACTTGCCTCTGAAGTTTTCCCACCTGCTCTCGCTTCTGTTAAATAAGGGGAATTTTCCTGTAGAGTGCATTAGGGTTGCATCAGCACCACTGTAAACATTTATAACAGGATGTTGCACTCGGGGCTTTTCTTGACAGTTGTTCTATAAAAAAATATATATTTCAATCTACTCTTCCATGATTGCAAATGGATGACATATAGTTTTGTTTGTTAGTTTGCTTTGGAACTCTTCCTTTTAGTCAGCTTTAGCATGGTGAACAGCTACAATGGTCCCATGCAGCAAAAAGCAGCAGCAGCAGTTAAAGCATGTCAGCACTTTCGATCATATGGGAATTTAGCAGAGCTCTTCCCTGCATCCAGATTGTACGAGTGGAGTGTAGATGTGCTGATGCGTCAACTTTCCTTTCATTCATGTTTTATGGACAAAGCATGAATAAAGAACTAGAATGGACTTTTACTTTCTTTTCACGGGTCCATCTCAGTGGATCAAAAAGTTAATTTACTTTAAGCATTCAGTTCAAAGGGAGAAGCTTGTGTCATATAGATTCATTTCACAAAGATGATTATTCCATTTTAGGTGTTAATTTGAACTATTATGTTTTAAAAGATATGAAAACCAAAAATTCTGTTTCTCAGAAAGTTATTTCACAAACTCGATTAAAAAATAAGTTTTGTTAAAGAAATGCCAGCCTACAAAGGTGTGCACCAGTACTTGGTCTGGGAGTTCTGGCTCTTTTGAATGAATTGCTGCATCGATGCAGTTCTGGTGTCTCTTGTCAACATGTTGGAGATTCTTTATGGGGTTTAGGGCTGGTCAGTTTTCTGGCCAATCAAGCGGTAACATCATGGTCATCGAACTAGGCACTGGTAGTTTTAGATGTGTGAAAAGTCCTGCTGGAAAATGAAATCAGCCTATCCATAAAGCAATGTGTGACCTAAACTCTAAAATTTTCTGGGAGACGGCTGAGCAGATGTTGAATTTGCTCAAATAAAGCACAGTGCAGATGACATGGCTCCCAAAATCATTGCAGACTGTTGAACCTCCACACTAATCCTTGAACTTCCAGGATTCTGTATTTTCCACTCGTCCTCCAGACTCTGTGATCTTAATTTCCATAAGAAATCCAAAACTTACTTTGATCTCAAAAAAGGGCTTCGGACAACCGAGCAACTGTCCGGTTTGTAAAACATGTTTTCCTTCCTCTGAACTTAACTTGGATGCAGTCAGCTTCTTTACTGAAAAGACATGGTTATGTATGCAGGTGGCAGGTCACTGTCTGCTGCACAAATGTCAAATCCACAGTTTTCCATCCATAGCAACATATTTTTTATAATAAAACTCATTTTTAAATTTGTTCTTGGTAAGATTCCAGTTTTGTGGGAAATTGAATGTATTCTAAAATATCCATGTCCTTTATTTGTATTGAAATCCTTAAATAAATCTACTTTAAGATGATACTAGGATTTACTCAGACATGAGTGTAGACTAAAAAAAACAAAAAACAGACTGAGTGGACTCACCTTAATTTTATGGACGGATTTGCCCTCTTCTAGCACCTGGGTCCACACCGTGATGCCCCCCTTGGTGTAGGTCATGGTCCAGCCCTCTTCGCACAGGCACTCCCCCTTGAAGCTGGCGAACGCCCTGTCGTCCGGGATGGTCACCGTATGTCCAGACATGGCTTGTTGCCGAGAGAAGCTGCGGGAGGAGGAGACTCTCACTGGAAAACACAGCTTTATGTCAACGAGACATCAAGAAACCGAAGATATTACCTCCTCTTCTGTGGCAATAAGTTGTTTAATTAATTTCCCCCCCCCCGCGTGCAGGAAGCGTTTGTAAGGCAGCGCCGCGTCTTGTGATGCTCTCTGTGAGCGCGTGTGTGTGTGCGCGTGCGCGTCCAGGCAGATCCAAACACCGCAATCCTCCTTGAACAAACTAATGAAACAGAGGTGTGACTGGAAACAGCCTCGCACAGGTGAGCACACAAAGCTAGAACGAGCAAGTTAGAGGGGAAATGACACGGGCGAATATCATACCGGTGGCTGAAGAAGTTTCTGTCCGCTTCGGCAGTCCTCAGTAAAATAAATCGCCTTTCTGTCCAACCATATGTTTCTGTCTTTTCCGCTTGTCACCCCCTTCTTTCTGCCTCCTTCCAGCTCTGTGGTCCACCTCCCTGATCCTCACCCCTCGCTGTCTTCCCCCTTTGCCTTTTCTTTCAAATGTTTATTCCGTCAGTTTACAGCAATTAGCGGAAGGTCTCCATGTCTGCGGTACAGCTGTGGCAGGTGGTGGAGACGCAGGCAAAAGAAATAAAAGGAAGAGGAGGAGGAGGAACCGAGCGACGCAGGGAAAGCTACATTGAAATTGCACCTCCCCGTGTTACCTTCAGGTGCTCCTCGTAACGCTCGCAGCTCCACATGCGTACGTGTGGCGTTTAGATGACTAGATTAGAAAAACGCGTCAGGTCAAAGCTAAACAGTTACAGTCATGACACTTTAAGTCTTATTGTTAGCTTAGTTTGGACAGCATTTTCTTTTCTGAAAACTTATTAGGTCTGGAAAGTTTTTTTGTTTGTTTGTTTTATTGCATGAAGCTCAGCCTCACTTCTGAAGTGGTGCTTAAGCTGCTTTCCGAAGCACATAGATAGAATTGTGATATTATCTGCAAGGTTAATTGGCCATAAAAAGAAGCTTTATTTTTTTTTTGTTGTTGTTTTGCTTTCTGACTTTACTTCCATTTGAATGCTATTTCAGTTAAGCAACAACTTAATTTAGCTTGTCCAATTAAACTCATATGTAGTAGACAACATTTTAGATGCAAGATTAAATGCAAGACCAATATTAGCCGTATATCATTTGCTTTTTAACTTTGGGAAAGCCTGCCCCCTGTTGGCTTCTCTGGGAAGGATTTCACTGTTTCTATGGTGTACAATTAATGTATTTAAATGTATTTTGTCCTTTATGTCTTTATTTACTATTTTTATTCAGTTGCATTACTATAAATATTTTTATACACGCCTTTTCTGCCTCCATGGAATTTTAATGCTGCATCACCAAATATTACTAATTTTGAAAAAGACTGCGTTTTGTCAAAATGTGTGGTTTATTTTTGTCTTCAGTCCGCCTAACCAAATGTTGTTTAGTCACAGAAGCTACATACCCCTTAAAAATGTTTTTACCTATATTTTTACAATACCTGTTATATATTTTTTTCAGTATTGTTAAATTAAATAAAAACTATTTCATTTTTGGGTGTGGGTTTAAAATAAAAACGTTAACTTTTACACTACTGGGGTATGAAAGCATTTCCTTTTACATAATGTTAAAACTTAACTGACAACATTAAAAATAACACTTTATTTGCAACCTAAAGACAACAAAAATAACTTTACAAAAACTATTACAAAAGTTGAAACTAGAATTAAACTCCAAAGGCTAGCTCTTATTTGCTGCTTTAAAAGATATATATATATATATATATGTTATAATTTTTGGGCAAAGGAATTAAATATTGGAGGGTCTGAAGAGCTACTTGTGGCTCCAGAGCTGCAGGTTGCAGTCTGCTAGACCAGACAATTAAGGAAAGTTTAAAGTTAAAAACATGGTTTCTTTTAATAAATATTCTGTGATGTCTTTTCCTATTGGACCTCTAACATTTTGGGAGGTAGGTCTTTTAAATATCAATCTGCTAGAATTATCTGCCAGGCAGTTTAGGTTTTAATGACAGATATCCATTTTCCTTTAAGATCCTTCATCCTACAAAGGTAATAGTTTACTCAATACTTTCACTGCTTTGTGAGGATTGCATAAAACCACAGTGCCAGTCATATAATGCCAATTTGCTCATGCCAGTTTAGTTTTTTAAATTGTAGAACCAAAGGCACGGATGTAATAATGGCCATTAACTACACCTGCCAACTGCTCAGATAAGCACTTTCCAGGAACACGCTGTTTTGGCTCACAGAGACAGCCTTTTGCAGAAGCTGATCTATTCAGTAGTGGGATTGCAGAGTGTCATAACAGATGTGTTTGCTAGAGGGAATGAATGTCAAGTATCCGTGACGGCAAACCCACACTGACACATCTGAAAGGTGCCTGTAGATTTATGCTGGCAGAGTATGTTGTTGTTGATGATTCATGTCTGCTGAGGGACAGTAAGTCTACTGCCAGCACACAATTTAGAACATTATACTCCACAGAAGGAAGTCCACAGAGGCTTCTGAGGCAAAAAATATGTGCGCTTAGTTGGAGAGGGCTAGGTTCAGAAAATGCCCACCAGTATAACCTGGGATATCTAAAAGAAATCTCTGCATGACTTGTTAATTAATTAATTAATTGTATCTGTATAGTGCTTTCATAATAAATTCATTAGAGCGTTTTTGTCTACAGCAGAATCAAATCTGTGACAGGAAGCAATCAGATAAGACTAAGACAGCATTGATGCTATTTATTTGAAGCAGATCATAATAATAGGAAGTGCCTAAGATATATTGCATTTCCTCTTAAGTTTGAGCTTTAGCTCAGTCACCTTTGCATACGATATTGTTATCCACCCTTTTTTTCCGGGAAGCTTTTTAACAGAACAAATTCCATAAAACTTGAAAAATAGTCATTTTGATTGTCATATACAAGCTTTATTATTTGTAACGTTTATCCTTGCAGGTTTGTGAAGGGGCTGGTGCTTATCTGCAGTGGCTTACAGTCTGGGCAGATCACCAGTCCATCACCAGGTAACACAGAGATGCACCTTAACGATTGTAATTTGGCGCCATCTGGTGGTGTTCGTACTGAATGTTCACTGTACTGTAATACAAAACTGTTCACTTCAGTTTTTAAAAAAAAGCAGCAATCGCATAAGGTAATCGACGTGAGTCCTTGGAAATCCAAACAAACATGTCTCTGTTCCATCTGTCTCTTTAGGTCAAAGAATATACAGTTTTAAAGATTCCATAGAATATAGGAACGGATTTTTTTATTATTATTATTTTAATGAGTAACATTAATTTAAGACTTGCCCATACATAACAAAGATGAATGAATGTTCGAAATATTTAACTCTAAATGCAGTTTTAGCTATTAAAAAGTCGTTAACACACACAGTTGATTATTTTTCCATCCCATTAATGTAATTCAGATTTATTCAGGCAAAACTAAAACACAAAAAAATGTTCATAGACCAAGCAAGGCTCCGTAAGGTAACATTTCATTATAACCGCCGCTTGGCTACTTTTGTAGGAGAACTACATTTCCCAGATTGCACAACATTCAGTGACGTAAGACTAGGATGAGGTGAAACGGCTATTTTCGGCTTACTAACTGACTGTTAGCAGAAGAACGGTGGCAGCTACACCTGCACCAACTCAGTTCAGGTTTTTTCCCACTCAGAGTGACAAACTAATTACGGGTCGCTCTCTCACTGAGTGTTTCAGCTACCTCAGAATTTTCGGGTGAGTTTATCGCCATGTTATCATCCGTTCCTACCAGGCTGCTGACACGAAGGTCGCGCAGCCTGTCCCCGTGCGGTCGCGTGCTCCAGACCAGCGCCAGTGGAGCCACAGGCCAATGTTTCCGCGAAACACAGGCGGAAACCAACCGAAACCCTATCGTATCCACGTCCCGTGTATCCAGGAGGGGGATTTTGTCTGAAGAGACTGCTGTTACCAGCGTGAACCCATCGGTGCAGTACCACCACCTCGCCCCAAGATGGCTGTCTAACCTGGAGAACCGCCGTAGCTCCTGGGCGGCTCTGGCCAGTAGAGGGCGCCAAAATAACCAGTATTGGGAGGACAGCAGGCAAAGCGGTGGGGGTGGCAGCCGGGCAGGACTGGCCTCTGCTGGTGTGCTGTCAGCCGCAGCAGTGGCTTTCTGCCTCAGGAAAGACTCCGAGAACAAAGGTACACAGGCGTTAAGCTGTCGTGTTGTCAATATTGCACATAAGTACACTGAAAAGTTTCAAAAAATATTGTAGAAATACAATTATCTGCAATAACTGGTCATACACACTCTCTACTGTGTACTAATGTTATTGTTGTGCTTTTGAAATGGCCAGATGATTCTCTTCTTGAGGCAGCAAGGACCAATAATGCACAGGATGTGTCCAGGTATAGCACAAGTTCACACACAAACACTCACCTGCTAATAAGTCATTAGCGTTATTTCAGCTACTGGTAGCAAAATATACAAATTTTCTTAGAAATCTTAGAAAATATTGAGAGAATTTGCCATTTATTTGTCTTTCTTAAATTAGTGTTTCGTAATGTCTCTTGTTATAGTTAACATCTTGGAAAAGGTCTTTGTGACAGCCTCATACAACCACTGAAAACTAGACTCACACAATCACTTGGATGCTTCACGGGATGTTTTATTTCAACAAAACAAATGATAAGCTTTATTTCAGCTATTGGTATAAAAAATAGCTGTAAAATCATAAATGTTGAATTGGAAACTATTGCTATTAATAATAAGTAAATAATTGTTTGGTGCAACTTTGTAAAATTGCAATAATCTTGCGCCATTACTAATATCACTTGTTTATAGGTGGTAATTCAGATTTTTTTAATTTTTCACCTCAAAATTTACGACCTAAACTAACAGATTTGTTTAAAAATATATGATTTCTCCCATTCTTTGTGGTTTTTTTGCCTCAATTACACGATCTTTTAAGATTGTTGAGTGATATCTTCTATTACAGCTGTGTCGTGATACTTTTTAACATCAGTGAATCCCAAAAGTATAATTTCATCAAAATTTGTTTGAATCACATGAAATGATAGTATTTCTCCAGCTGAACGAATAAAAAATTGAGGGATTTTTTTTGTGTTCTGAATAACTTTCTCAAACCTCTGTTCATGTTCTTTGTACATCGAACTGATTAATAAAACTGTTTTGTCACTTTCACATTCAAAGGTCAATAATTAGCATTTGCTTCCTTGCTTCTTCTTCTTTGGAGGGAAAACATAATCAATAAGACATAATTGCTTTGGGAAAGTGATTTTAATTTCACCAGGAATTTCAAACATATAATTTCACTTCCCCTTTATAAATTCTGAGCATGTTCATTGGATGCGATCTTTACAATGCAATGCAGTGTGTTTGCCACATTCAGCCTGTATGGTCACAAATAAAATGCTGTGTGGACAGTTTCTAGAACAGTCAGGATCATCTACTGTTGTGAAAGCCGATTCTAAACTGTTCTTCAGTTGCAGAGCTATGACAAACCACCAGGTGGCAGAGTAGGACCATCTGTTTCTGCAGAAAATGTTCTTAAGATGGGTCTCAAACTTTAAGGTTTTTTTCCTCTTACTTTTGTGAAAAGGAGTGTGTTGTAATATATTATGAAAACATTTTTATAGATCTTAGTCAGATTTATTTTGATGATAGTTTATTGTGCGAAAAATTACTTTAAAATACCAATTATAATATATATACACCAAAAATGATAACTAATGCACGTTTTAAATTTGCTGGTCAGGTTAATCTGACTTCCTATCATTTATTCATTTATACATTATATTCATATAAGGACACTATGAATGTTTATTTTAGAGCTGGCGGTATGTGTTCTGATTCTGGTTGCTGTCTAAATCCCCGTATGTGAGTGTGTGCATAATGTGTGTCTCCACTTTCAGGCTTGGGTTACCTGTCCACATGTGGCAGATGGTGTAGGTGAGAGTGCAGGGAGTCAGCCATTCAGCAGGTCACAGATGTGTTAAGTGCTTTGGTTGAGTTATCAGAAGTGGCGGAGTGTCAGGGTGTGTCTACTGAGAGGCGCTCTTTCAAATCGAGGTCTCCTTTTTCAAAAAGGCTTTTAAAAATTAATCACTGCATAAAGGTTTGTTCCTTGACTTACTCAACTCCATAGTTGCAAAAATACATTTTGCATACAGACATTTTAAATACAATTTGTGCTGATGGGGGAAAAAAATATTCCCTTTTACATATATTTTGATGTTTATTTAATCTTGGAATTATTGCCTCTACTTGGATTGTGTAGTTACAGGACTGAAAGGTAGGTTCTAGTAAGACACATGCAACATGATTTTTCAGCTGTAGCTTAACTCGATGCAACATTTAATGGAAGATGTTCCTGTGCAGTCTGGAAAAGTATTGAATCTGAGTATTTTCCAGATCTGGATGAATATGGATAAAATCCATATGTCCATCCATCTGTGCCTCCATACATTCACTCTTTATCTTCACAGTAATGTTGGCATACTTTTATAGTAAGGCAGGCTTAAATAGGCCTGATGACTAGAAATTTGACTTTGAGAAAGTTTGAAATTTTGATCTGAAAAATAGATAGAAACCTTTTCATCATTGGTGTCAAAATCCAGTCCTTGAGGGCCGGTGTGCTGTAGCTCTTAAATGTCTCGGCTTCAACACACCTGAGTGGATTAATGAGGTCATTAGTAGAACTAAAGAGTTTGACTGCATGCAGAGGAGGTAATTCAACCATTTGATTCAGGTGTGTTGAACTAGACACACATCTAAAAGTTGGAGGACACTGGGCCAAGAGGCCTGCTGTTTGACACCCCTACTTCGGTTTGACTTGGTATATTTTAGTGAGATCGTATTTATTGACATTTACTGTAGATTTCAATTGGATTACAAAGTGCAATTTCTGAAATATGGGAAAATAAAATGGTAAATAGACTGAATTTATATAGAGCCTTTACCAGTTGTACTTTTGACTCGAAGTGATTTACACTACAGTGACACACTAACCAACATGCACACATCTATACACCGACTGGTAGGCAACCTAGGGTAAGTGACGCATCAATACACGAGAGCAGAAAGCTGGAATCAAGTTTACAACCTTCCAATTGCAAGACAACCACTCTACCACTGAGCTACAGTTGTGCATAGTAATACCAATTAGGCTTCAAAAAGTCCAATTTATCTAAAGTAGATTTTGGTCCAGTGCCGTATTCCTTTTTCAGTGAGATTAAATTGTTTTTGCTTGCCGTCCTGGCCCCGCCTTTAACTTTTAAGATCTGTGCATTTTGGCTGGAGCCAATCTGCAGCTGCAGCATCAACCATTAGATCTGTATCCTAACCCTGCTACCTCATGCAGAGCAGGCAGTGAAAACGGAGCCAGAGTGAATCGGAGCTGAGTGCAGACCAGAAAGAGGCCACCGTGTTGACTGTAAACACCGACACTGCCTGTCTGATCGGCACGAGACGAGACAGAAGGATTCCTTACACAGTCACATCCAGGGGGACAGTGGCACCGCAGCACCTGATGGTGCACCCTGAGGCTAAACCACCCCCAAACACACACACCTGGTCTGGTCATAGATACATTAACTCGTCAAGACTGGGATAAGAGTGTCTTATGAACAAACCGTCTTTATTACAATACAATTGCAATACTCAAGCATTTCGCCTAACTTTATTCTAGTGCGTGTTGAAATTGGAAGAGTTTGTGTTGTGTTTCGCTGTGTCTGCTCCCATCTGCAATCTTCTGTCATGGATAATATGACTGTAAAATAAAACTTTGGGTTTTTTTCCCCCCTCAGGCTAATAAAAGAAGGCGTGGATCCAAATCATCGTCACCGGCTGGGATGGACGGCTCTCATGGTGGCTGCAATGAACAGACAGCACAGGTCAATGACTGTTTCTGCCATCTTAAGCTCCTGAATAAGTTCTGTGTTTTAAACTTCTGACTCGCCTCCCTTTGTTTGCACACGTAAGAGTGATGTAGCGGTTTAGAGTAAGACAGCTGCCACTGTTGGTTACAGTGCGAACATATGTCATCCGTGTTCTTGCTGCAGTTCTTACTGTTACATCTTCAGGAGTGCAAAGTGCAACTTCCAGACTGACAGACGGCATTTAGCCATACCCCCATCCTGCTCCCCTGCAAATTAAATTAGCCTCCTGGCCCACAGAAGACACATAACACAGAGAGGGGCTGAGGTTAAGGCCGGGCCAAATCCAATTTAACCAGCCTTTCTTTCTTTCGTTCTTTGCTCCATCAGGACTCTGAGGTCACTTTACTGGTTAAAGGGTCTCCATGAGAGAAAAGCATTATGTGAAATCTGAATATGAAAATAGCTGCAAAGGGACTTGCTTTGATGGACAATAGTAACCAGTTTTATTGTCCTTGATTTGAGATTAAGAAACATCTGAAACAAAACATTTTTCATGGTTTCTAACATATATAAAATAACTAATCAGATGACACGCTTTGGCTGTTATAAGTGGAAGCACACATTTAAAAAAATAAACATATTGTAGTAGTGGGACTTGATAAACATTTTAGTAGCGTTAATTGCAGGGTTTGTAATCAAAAACTGTATACTGAGAAATATTTTCCATTCAAAAATCCCTTTTGCTGTTAAATTATTGAATAAATAGACATATGAGCTCATAAATACTTGTTTAGTTATTTAGTTGTTTGACCATCAGATTGATGCGAAGTGCTATTAAAAACATTCAGTTTTCAAGTGTTTCAGGAACCCCAGATTATTTATAGAGCTTATTTGAAAAAAAAAATACATTAGAAATGTAGACTGTGGTCGCTAACATTATTTTTTTTGGGGGGTGGGGGAGTCTCTGCTTTCTACATGTTTTGCATTGAGATGGTATTTTAGGCTTGAATAGCTTTTAGTAATAAGCCAACTCCTTTTTGCACATAACATAGTCTTTTCCAACATCCCATCAGATTGTCTTTTAAAGCAAAAATTAGCAGAAAAAGAACTAAATTCACAAAAAGAAGCAACTTTGTCATCCATTGCTGTTTTTTGTGGATATCGCTTATGCGTCAAATTTACCAGATACAAGCAGATGCATGGAAACTTTGTATGAAAAAGAGAGAACATTTTTTATGGATAAAATTAACATATTAATTTTATCCAAAATTAATATGTTAATTTTGGATAATATGTTATCCAAAATTAACATATTAAAGTCCCAGACTTTGTTTCCTGTCCTGCTGCAACATGTATCTGTCTGCCCATTCATCAGTTTATACATCATCCATCCCTGCACCCATCGACCTCTCCTTTTATTCTAGAGAAGACGGAATTTTGAGGTGAAAAATGTGTTTGTGCCCTGTATTCATATCTCTTGTCCTGGCTGTTTGTATCTGGATAGCATATTGATTGTGTGTCACTTTGTGTTTAATGACGCGACTCTTGGTGTGTCAAATGTTTTTGGATACAAACATGATTGTCTGTGTCTCTCCACCCAATGTCTGTGTGTCACTGCAGGTTGTGTGTTTGCGTGTGTGTTTGTGTTATGAGCGCTATAACTCAGCAAGACAGACACTCCTCTGTGTTTAATCCAGTCCTCCAACCCCCCAGTGTGCCGTCACTGCTGCAGGGAAGACAGAACATTGGTCCTCGCGCATCACTCATATCGAAGGCACAGACACCCACGCACACTTTATGTGCACTCACATAACAGCCACACATAAGCAAGGAAACAAGGGGAGGTTATACCAAATATCTTACAGGCCAACTGCCTATTACTCAGCCACACACAACTTTATTTGCAGCTGTTAAGTGAAAACACAAGAAACATTAGTCATGAGCAAGGTCTTGCCTGTAGCCAGAATGTCAGTTTTTATCGCATTCTTGAGTTACTCTGTTCTTCACTTGTAATGTTGTTGTTTTTCTGGACTCGAAGTGGTTTTTAGAGCTAAATATTTCCAGGATTTTACCACTTAACTCTCCTAGTTAAAATGTTGGAGTGGGTAGTATCCAAAATGCAACCTTACTTGTATCCAAGGGTTTGGGCGTGGCTTTTGGAGGAAGTTATGGTGGAGTTAAGGGTAAGACATCGGCTGTGGGGGGTGTGTGTGTTTGCTTAGCTTTGATGTAGAATTAAATCGGGGAGGCGTATGGCCTGAACCTCTGTTTGCACTCTTTAACACACAATACACATCTCCATCTCCCTTTCTCTTCCTCCATCCCTCCCTCACTGCATTCACGTGCACAATAAGGGTTTAGCCAAGTGTAAGGCCTGTTGACCATTCCAACCTGCCTGCCGAGTGACTGGCTGGGTGGGAGTGGGACAGAAAGAAAGCAGAGGAGTAGGGGAAGGAGTGTATGAGTGGGCCTGTGAGAATAGACAGAGATTAGGGTTTTGGGACTATGTTTTGGTCTCTATAAAACTTAAGCTTTTGTGGAAATGTCTGGCTTTGTCACATAATCATATACCATATTTTGAACATAATTTCAGATGTGTCTACCAGTACCTAACTTTTAAAGGCACATAACACTGCACTATTTAAGGGGTTATGATAACTTAAGGTTGTTCGGAAATTATACTAATGTCATATTAAGCAAATAGAGCTTTTGGAATTGTTTTATTTAAAGCTCAATTTTTCTTACCTGATTTTAGAAGAAAAGTTGTGTCTTCTTGAATTCTTATAGGTTTTACAATTTTTAAAACAGGCGATGTGTTTGACTAATTCTGCCTGTAATTTACAGAAAAACATACTCAGATTTAGTCAACTGTCTGATGTGATGCTGTGAATGTCTGGATGTGCTTCGCTGTTTGCTGAAATTTAGTAACAAATACTAATGAAGTGCAGAGAAACAGTTTACGTCTCTCTGACCCCGTGTACGAATTAGGTGAGGGCGGGCTCAAGTGAGGTCCAGCTTCTGGTCCAGGTGGTTTGAGACATGGATGGTCAGTTCAGCTCCGGTGTCTGGTTATAGAACAAGGAAGGCGGAAGTATTTGTTTCCCGTCTTCCCTCCAGGGATGGATAAAACACAAACACCAGCCCTCGTGTCTGGCTGCCTCTCACCTGGCCACAGAGCTCAGGGAAAAAACAGAAGGTGCAACAGGACTTTACGTTTTGAGTAACAATAGATCATCACAATGGACCACAACTAGTAGTAGTTTTGGACCACAATTAGCTGTGCTACTGCAATGCACGAGCGATCCATCTCTCGTTTCTTTCCAACATAAGGGAAAAAATAAAAGCACAAACACTGCATAAGTGACTTGCTAAATTTTGGCAAACAGTCATTGAATGGACATTTTATTGAACATCTCCTTGTGTACACTAGACTAGAAGCTAATAAAATACTGATTCTTACATTGGCTTTGACTGCACAGCTAAATCAAACGTAACATTTAAAAGAATACGGTTGGTAGATAATTTACCTTTTATATGAGGTTCTGTCCTTCTAACATTGCAGTTAAACCTAATTAACCTTTTCATGTCTTTAGTTTGGGCTCAAATTAGAGCTGTAACTCCACTCCTGACTGTCTGAAATAAACTTAGACACTTGATCATCAGTTGATTAGTAAAACTATAAACTGCTTTTAAAAGCTCATTAGTTTTAGTACTGTCCTGCTTAATTAAATCTCCATCCCTTTTTCTCTTTAGCATTGTTTTCTTCCTTTTATCCCCTCCTCATCCTTCTCTGGGGTTTTCCTTTCTTTATCTTCCCATGTGTTTACCTTTCTTATACCATTAAACCTTTTCAGACCATCTCCTCTCTTCACACAGCCCTGCCCACCCTGGTGTGACCAAACTTAGTTTGAAATTGTGTCAAAAGGCGTCTTCCATGTGTTTGTAGAAGTGCTTGCAAAGATGAGAGAGACGCCCTCTGTAGGTCATTCTCCCCTTCCCCACCCCAAGCAACATTGATACAGTAACAAAAGGAGACCCCTGATGGTTTTTATAAGCCTTTAGCCAAGTCAAACACAAAGACCTGTCCAAAAGGTTCACCCCCTTATTACCTTGCATGTTTAATTTGTTCTTCTATTTTATTACAAATAACCAGAAGTACACATGACCTGGATTTTATGAAAAATAAAAAATTAAAAAGATTAAACTTGCAAGGAGATAATGCTTTCAGAATGCTTGTGTATTTAAAGTCATTGTAAACCTAAATTTCAGTGCCATCATAATCTAAAGAGGTGTTGTAGACTGGTTGATTAGAGAGAAATATTAAAATTTTATTTAAGTTTTTTTAAAATAATATTTGGTAGATAATTTAAATATAGAACTTAATAAAATGATAAATAAAAATTCATATGGTGTAAAAGTCACACATTAGGGTAATCTCTTATTACTAAGCATCTACTTCTTTTTTGTTATATGGTCTAAATAAATTCTGCACGATTTTGCGGAAGAACCCCAAGGCTGTATTCATAAACATGACCAAAGTCTAATTACATTTTAAGGTTTGTTGCTTAGTTAGTCAAAACTTTAGTGTCAGTTATTGTGTAAATCATCCATCCATTTGTCTGTTCTTCCTTCCTTTCTTGCTTTGTTCCTTACATTTTCTATATTCAAAGTCTTACTGCGGTAGAATAGTCAAATTTTATATTAACGCCTAACTAGTTTGAGTTGTGTGTAGGAAGCTGCAGCTTTACACAATTATGGCTGCAGCAACGCACATTCAGGGGTGATGTTTTTAGCCACCACCCCACTCATGCTGTGAACCCTGTCAGCACACATTGAGAATATTTTTGTTTTTGTGTGCTCATGCGTAAATATGTGTGTCTCAGGGTCAAAGCCAATGCCCACGTTCATGGTAAAGAATAAAAGTCAACTTAGATGGAGAGACGGTACCTGAAATATCCGCTAGGTCACAGTCAGTGGTGTTGCTGAGGTGGTTGTTTGCTTTAAAAGGCGGTCCGCTCCAGTGAAGGGCTACTACACACACATTCCCACCTCATCACTCGGGCCCCCATCAGTGCCGGAAATGGGCCCGACCCTTGCCCCCTCACTCTGCACATATGTATGTGTTACAAGACATACAACTGTGAACTGAAGAAGAAAAAAAGAGGAAGTAGCCATTGGGGTGAAACCACCATAATGAGATAGAATACATGGAACTGAATCAGGTGTTATGGTCAGTTTGACAAACTGAGCATTTGCATGTTTCTGTGTTTTAATATCTGACGAAGAAAAGGTCACGATGAAAAGTCTGGTATTCCATCTGACTTTCCTCAGAAAACATGGAAAAGAAGCCACATTGTTTATGAATGTGTTGTAAGTCACAGAAAAATTACCCAGACATAAAACTCTATAATGAATTCAACCCATTAATTGTTGAATTTTTGCTGAAAGTACTGCTGTGAATTCTGATTTGGCACGATTTTTAAAACTTAGAATTGAACAGATTATGACACTAAAGTATCTCAGTGTTTAAAAGTTAAGTGGCTGGTGGTCAGAATAAGGCTGCTAAGAAGTACCAGTAGGTCTAATATGGGATTTTTGTTCATTTGTTGCCAGTTTTTGTTTTTTTTTTGTCTTCATATTTAGAGAAGATGAGGAGATACAAGGCTTTTTGCTTCATTCTTACTCAATTGAACAGTCAGATAGGAGGAGTAACACAACTCATAAATATTGTTGAAAATGGATGGAAAAAACAAACAAACTTCCAAATGTGACTAAAAAATGAAAGGTGAACAGAAATCTTCAAGGAGATGCCTCTTGATGTCTAAATGTAGTTGGGCAAATGAAAGTAACGCTGATCAGAAGGGGATAAACAAGCCTGATTTTCAATGTGTCTCTTTAGGGAAACATTTAGATAGGTCTGTCCAAACTGAAACAACCAAGAAAACAAATATCCATGAGCATCCAGTGTTTTTACAACATGCCATTTCTTTAAATGGTCAAACCTGTTTAGTGAATGTTTAGTGACTGATTTTACATTACATAAGATTTTTACATCTTTCAAGTAGGGCAGTCTTGCTTTCTGGAAATGATGTATTTGTGTCCTGAGCCTAAAATAAAATCTCTGCATTCAGAAATTAGGAAGCAGAAAATAAATGTGTTTTTTCTTCGATTGTTTTTCAGTGCGGTGAAAGCTCTTCTCGAAGCCGGAGCCGACCCGAACGCCGGAGACGACTTCAACAACGTTTATGACATCTCAAGGGAGAAAGGCATCCACTCTCTGGAAGGTAGCAAAACTTCATAGCTGCCTTCTCTTGTGTGTGTGTGCGTGTGTTGTTTTTATTACACACGCTAACCTGCAGATATTATGAGACGTAATAATTTGCATAAGAATTTACATTTATGCACATGTTCGATTCCTTCTGTATTATTTATTTTATATATTCGGTGACAACTAATGTATTTTTTATTTGTTTTTGTTCCAAGCTACTCAGTTACTCACACAAATGCATGCATGAGGGTGCACACACATATGCAGCGACACTTTACCCCCCACCATCCAGTCTGTGTTGGGTTTCTGCAGACATATTTATACGGGATATGTATATTGCAGACATTTATATGGCTGTCAGGTTTGGGTCCACGTGGGGCCGGCGTAGCGTGGGGAAGCGTTTCCCAGACGCTCACTGATGGATGGGCTAGGGGGGTCTGTGCGACGCTTTATTGGGTTAGCCATGATTATCCCACCCTGTGTTTCACGCACACATGCACACACTGCAGAAGGAGACTATCAGAGAGGATGGGGAAGACTGATGAAGCAAGGAAGGAGGGAGAGAGGAAGGCACTGAAAGAATAAGGATGAAAAGAAGGTTAAAGATGGAGGAGTAGGAAGATGTGGATGTTTAGGAGGTTGCAGGGAATGGGGTGGGAGAAAGATACAAGGAGTGGAGAGGAACTCTGGAAATGGATGAGGCAAAGTTATAAGGATGGAGGGAGGGGAAGGTGATGAAAGATTTTGATGGACACAAGAGGAGAGGAAAGAGGCAGAGAAAATAAAAATGGATGATAGAATAGTGGCAAAAGATGAATGTTTTTATGAAACACAACTAAGGACAGAGTGATAAAGCATCTCCATTATTACAAAAGAACAGAGAAAGAAATCTCCTAATACATAACCTGGACCACTGTCTAACACTATGGTGTTAGACAGTGGAGATAAAATTGGGGGTGGGTGAAAATTGCTAGATGAAGAAAGATCTTCTAGATTCTGGTTCATTATCCCTTCTGTCTCTATATTTATATAGTGCTGGTATCCAGAGAGGATGAATTCAGCAGCAGACTCAGCAGCAGGGCTGGTTTCCGTGGCTGCACTGCGCTTCACTACGCCACACTGGCTGATGACCCACTCGCTGTCCGCATGCTGCTGGAGGCTGGTAGGTTGATACTCCCAACCTCAGAAAACCTGTTAGATTCTAACCCAGAGACCAAGGAGGCCTTCAGTGTTATGAGGATCCCAGAAAGTCAAAGTGTTGAAGATTTCGGTACACAGTGCCCTGGTCAGTTCAGCCAAAATTTGTACTTTATGTCTACGTACAGAATCCTCTGTTTGGTGGATCACTTAAAATATTGAACACTCCATCTGCTCCTGAAAGCATAGTGGTGGCAGCATCATGTTGTGGGCATGGTTTCCGTTAGGAGCGCCATCTTCAGGAGATGATCAATCCTGAAAGAAAAGTTGTTGGTGACATCAAAAGTCTTGCATCAGGAATCTGAGTATGTTTTAGGTGTTTTGCTTTTGCCTGGCTTAAATAAATGAATGGTCTCTGCAGCACCTGATGGCAAGCTGAGGAGGTGGTGATGTGACGAATTGGCTCCGAGTACCAGGATTGAGAAACACTGGCATAGATCATATTAAACCATTAGGTGTTAGAATAGGCCAGGTCTAAACCTAGGAGGATTTTGGCAAGACTATTAAAACTTCTGTTCATAGATCTCTTCTGTCAATTCTGACTGAACTTAATACATTTTGAAAAGAGGAATTGGAAACAGTTGTGTTCTCTAGATCAGTGACACCTGAGTTTAATTGATGGGTGATTAATAACTTTTTAGTGAACTGCAGTCATCTGGATTAGGCATGTTAAAGCAAGGAAACATATAAAGCATGCAGGGCAGTGTGTGTATGTGCCTTGAGGACCAGGTTCGGGACATATTACTGTGCAAAGCTGGTTGAGACGACTCCAGAAGACTTACAGCTGTAATTGCAGAAAAAGATACTTTTGCAAATTATTAAGTCAGAACACTGAACAACCGTACATGTCGCTTTCTAATTTTCACTTTGTAAAACAAAAAATGAAATCATAAAAATGCTTTTTCTCTTTTAATTATGCTTTTTGTAGTTATTATGCTGGCCAATTAGTGCTGCTGTTTTTACTTTAAATGTACTAATTGAGTGCAACATTATTGCACTCAATTGGTACAGTATATTATTACAGTTATTATTACAGTTCCCATTATATCTTCTGTTTATGGGTAATGTGATTCGGAATTGAAATACTGGACAATCTTATTTATTTTATTAAATAAGAAATTTGAATCAAGATGTTTAGCTCGAGAAAAAGACATCATCTTTCTTGAGGATAAACGGCAATAACTGCTTTTTCCTGAACTGTTGGCATCAGCTTTAAATAACTGAAACAATTTTTTTCATTTTGTCCTCTTGTCTGAAATGGTTCCTGTGTTTTAAAAACACTTATATGTGATATTAATGAGAATGGCTTCCATGGTCACAGAAATAACTATGAAATAACGGAGAGATAAAATAGAATCTCACTCCTTTTATCAATTGAATAAGTTAACTATAATTGATATAAAAAGGTTTATAAAACTCATCTAGAATGCATAATTTGTTCATCTTTCCCAACCCCCCTTACACCTGTCGTTGACTCAACTCCACCAGCACACACACACACACAGGCGCGCGCGCACACACACACACATGCACACACACCCTGGGGCAGCGTATCTTGCTCTGCTTGCAGCTGAGCTGTTCTTAAACAAGCTAGGCCTTGTTGAACTGTGAACACAGAACATGCCCTTGGGATATCTCCACAACTGCAGGAAGTGTTTGTACATGACATTATATTAAATATGCCATATATGTTTGTACACTTACACTTACATTCAGCTACCATACATATATATTCATACATTCTGTGATTGTTTTCTCTTTTTTTTTTTTTTTTTTTTTTTTTTAGCTTGGAGACGACTTGCAGCTGTTTCTTTTTAGGCTGATTGCATCTTTAATAAAATAGCATTCCTTTTTGGACAAAACACCCTTAACCACCTCAAACCCACACAAAAGCCTGTATTAATGTCTTGCTTATGTTTATGATTGATGGCGCATCTGAAGCTCTGTCCCCCGTCCCTCCCATCTCAACCCCACATCTGCGAGTGCGCTTAAACAAATCACTTCGTCTAACTAGATCAAATGTTCTGCAGAAACATTTTTGAATTAAAAAGGTAAGAAATTTCACAAAGCAGGGACATTCGTTTTAAGACAATCAGATTAATGACAGATTTGGTTGTTGCCTGGGCGACGGGGGCCTTTTGCTGGCTTGGCGCCACCATCACAGCCAATAACAGTCAAAAACGTAGCAAGCTTTCAATCGCCCTCATTGCTGTTACCCTCTGCAAATTTATGCAAAACAAGAGACTTTTATAAAGTATGATCTTATGAGTTGTGTTAAACAGTTTTGACTGTTTAACACAACTCCTTTAAGGTCTTTCTTTTTGTTCTTCCTTTATTTGCCTTACATCCTTCTTAGTTTTGCATCATGTTGAAAAAGTTGGGTTAGGTGTCATTTGCTCTCCTTATCTGTCTTTATCTTGATGCACTGTGTGTGTTCATGCCTTTCCTTTAGCTTGTTATTTCCCCTGTGTTTGCGTGCACCCACGTTACTCCTGTAGCTGTGGGTTTGCTCTTTTGGCCTGAGCTGGACCTTGGCTCCCATCTTCATCCATCACAGTCTCCAGGCCGACCCTCAGGCTTCACCGCATCCTACAGTCTCCCCACCCTACCTGCAGCAGCTCTCTAGCGGCTCCCCCTGCTCCACATCAGGCCTTTGGCCAGGGGCACTGAGTAATGGGTAACTCTGTAGGTGGTGGGAGGCCAGAAGAGACACACACATGCTCCCTGACGCACAAAAACAGACACAGGAGCAACACATATGCATAAAGACCAGCAGGGGCTCTCTCCCACCAGCTGCAGAGAAAGAGAGGGAGGAGGAAATGGGAAAGAGGAGGGAACCCTAATAGGCATAACTAAAGCACTCCTAATGAATGGATGTGTGTGATTGTGTGTGGGTGACAGAGAGAGAAAGGCAATGTTCAGCTGGGATATGTGTGTGTATGTGTGTCTGCTAGTGTGACCCGTGTTATTGTTGATCGTGTTATAAAGTGCTATGGCCCAGAGGGTTGGCCTGATATTAAAGCCCTAAATGATGCTATTTATTATGTCCACAGTGTGTGCGCGGTGTGGGGTGCTTTATTGCTTTGCTCCCTCATGTTTTTGTTGTTTGGGGGACTGTTAGTGGTGTATTGTTGTCAGGATCGATAGCTTTGGGAGTGGGTCGTGAAATTTAAGGATTTATCAATAATCAACACAATGATTATTAGTCTCTGCAGTCCGGCCTGAGAGTAATAAGATCAGCCATTACCTGCATTGATTATATCCCATCTCTGCTAAAGAGTAACTTTGTATAATGGGTATTGTAATTTTTTAAATATTGCTTCCAAATCCCTTTGATCATCTACAGCACTCACCAACTACTCATTAATGACAGATTTCACATCCAATGGTTTTTCACTCCTTTTGTAAACTTTTTACAATTATACATTTTTAATCCATAAATCATCTTCTTGATAACTTCAGGCTTCATTACATCAAACATACAGTTGGTTTGTATTGATGCATAAACATTTTTATTTTTACAGAAAATTCTCATAATTCAAATGCCAAAGATTAGAGTCTGATGTTTACATACGCTACATGAACTGTGTGACATATTTAAATTTTGTAGTTGGATACTATCTGGCATGATTTTATGGTGTCTAGTGATCTTGTGACCTGTAAAGGTCCAGTGCTTGTAAATGTATTCTTACCCCTAAATCTTTTCACATTAGAATAGAATTATTATTATTACAACAAATGTCAATCTACTTCTTTGAGAATTTCTGTGAGGGACCGTTACAAAACATTTTCTCATCTCAATTAGAGTGAAAAGGTTTTTAAAAATTTGTAGCAAAGAAAATCTAAAATGTGCATAACATACTCAACCCTTCTTAATCTGACTTTGCAATGTCCATATTATTCGATTTAAACCATTACATGTAAGTATTTTGAATGGCCCAGTCAAAGTCTAAATCCAATATCAGCTGAGAAATTGTGGCAAGACTAAGGGCTGCATGATATTAGAAATACTATTGATAATATGGCAAAAATGATATGAGTTGTGGCATATGCCTGCTTTCTTCTTTCTTCCCTTTCTCATCTGTGACCTCTAGCATATTAAGCAATGTCATTTATAACCACTGTGAGCATCTGCTGCCATGAGACTGTCCAACTTACTAAATATTATATTGGCATGAAAAATGCAAGTTCATATTTGAAATACATTAGGCAACTATTACTCTACAATCATTTGCACCCACTGATATTACAATGATATATTTGGTATATAAATATCATTCTGAACATTAATTCTTGCTAAGGCAGAGTTGATGTTCAGCCTTTATTGCTGTCACTTAGGTTGACTTTCTGCTTGCAGCAAATGAAAACCGAAACATTTAATTTATCAGAAAAAATCTAATATTGCATCAAACTAATAAAACAGTGGTTTCGATACAGAAATGTGGACTCCTTAAAAAGCTTAATATCTACTTAAAGATTATTTTCACAAGGTACACTTAATATGATAAATGATTCTCTTCGTGTCATAACCTGTGGTTTCCAAAATATGAACTCATAAAGGGCTAAATACAAATGTATGCCAAACGTTTTAGAAAAAATAATTGTAAGCCACATGTACTTTTCCTTTCAATTTTAGTTATACATGACTATGTGGCTTAAACATATAAAATCCTTAAGAATTAGATCAAAATGATGGAGCACAATGCAGAAGACACTAAACCTCCTGACCAATCTCCATCTAGGGCCGCCACACTTTGCACCTGTGGTGACATTATGCTAACTCAGGATTCATAGTCTTACTCCATTAACTACTATTTTCTTTTACTGAACTTGTTGCTAAGGTTAAACAACCTGCTGTGTGTTTAGTTGGTACAAGAGTCCAGGGTCTTAGTGCCTTGTTGGACAGGTCATGGGTGAATTATTGGCACACGTTGCAGATATGAAACCCCTACAGAGGCATTGCATGGACCTTCCGACTCGCTGCAGAAGGCCTCAGTAATCATTAAACCAGTCTGACCTCTTAACACCATCTTCACTAGAATGGCAATCTCTGCTTCCTACTGAAGTGTGTCTGTATTGTTTTAATAGGATGAAAAATGGCTGCTAAATTAGAACATGAAACTAAACTGTTACTGATTTTGATATTATGTACCAACTGTAAATGTGTATTATATCACATACAGGTGCCAACCCGCTGCAAACCAATAGTTTGGGACACACGGCCCGGGCTTATGCGAAGGAGGGAGAAGTCGACACAGTTCTGCAGGAGTGGGAGGGCAAGGTATAACCCACACTGCACTTTCATGCAAACACAGGGATCCATTTCATTTTGTTTGCATCTAATCTGAACAATTTGCAAGCAGTTTTTATCCTTGTGGTTGTCCCTTTTCCTAGTCTGAAATACTCACATCTATTCACTCGATGGACATCTGTCTCAGTGACTTCACACGGTGCTCACTGACCAACACTCCTCAGGAGGTCTGTGTCTGTGTCGTCACTGACTGACAGGTGCTATTGAGTATTTAAGTTTTAAAAGCTGGTAGAGGTTAACTGGGGTCAAAACTGTGATTGAGAATTGAGCTCATTGGTGAGGACATGTTGTTTTGGGTTGGAAGTATTTAGATGAATTTTTCTATCTGCCTTCAGATCTTTAGTTTTGGTAGTTTTAGTGAAGCTTTGACCTGTTCAGTGGATTCCAGTTGGTCTTTAAGTAACATAATGCAAGAATTTATAAGGACAGGATAAAAAATATAAGTAAACATACATTAATTTTCAGATCACAGAGTTTGAAGGAGTGAAAGTGAAGATACATTTCAAGAGTAAATTCTCTTGAAATGCATAGTACAGATCAATTTTTTTTTTTTTTGCCACAGTCTAAGATAAAGCTGAAGGTCTTATGACCTCCATCATCTACCAGGAAGTACAGTTTGGTCATTTTAGTGAGACTTTTTCCACCACTCTGACAAACGGCAACAAACACACAGTTGCTTTCTATGAGCTTACAGAGTGAGGCTTTGAATGTAACTCCATAAATTACCTTACCAGCTGCATAAACAATAGACATTATGAATGGGTGTAAATTGCGGCAAGACATAATGAGGGATAGTTCACTGTTGGTGAACCTTTTCAGTTAATTTACCAGATTTAGCTCTATTTTCAAATACACATATTTACATTTGATGTCACGTATGTTGACATCCATACTGCACATTTATTTGTTTTATAAGCTTGGCAATCTTATAAAACAATTGACTTCTTTGTTGTTTCAAGATATACTGTTTGCTACTTTTTGTTCTCATCCTTTGCAGAATGATTGTTTTTGTGGTTCGTCTATGTGTAACCTCTGCTCTACAATAACAGCTCTCTGGAGATGGTGAAAGTGATAGGTGTTATTAGATTTTGAAGCTGTTTATAAGCTTGTGTAAAACATGTCATAAAAGGCAAGCCTGTGACATTTCTATATACTTTTCAAAGCTTTTTGGACTATAGTCGAGCTCTAATGTGCAAATAATAATGTATAATTAAGGTTTTATGCAAAGAAAATACTCATTATTGCTTTATAAGGAAAGGGATACACATTTTGACATTTTTTTAAAAAACAAAATGATTCCTGCTGCTGGAAAAGTGGATTTACTTTCTTTATTAATCATGTTTTACAATGTGAAAAAAATGCATTTTTTTGCTTTCATCTACTTTAGCTCAGTTCCTCCATATGTCCATTTATGCTTCACCATTATATAGTAGTGCAAGTAGGTCCTGTCTTTTTTTTTTTTAAATAAAACTCAAGTTATCCATAGTTATCCACCAGCTTGACAGCAGGCTGCAGCTAAGCAAGATGGAGAGAGAGAATAAACAGTTTGCCTCCACTGCAGGGGGAAAACCTGGAGTCTAAGGAGACAAAAAAGAGAAGGATAAATGAGTCATGGAGTGGCTGTGAGAAACAAAGAGAAGGAGAAACTAAAGAAGTACAAAGCATCGGAGGGGAAAACACAGGTAGAGGAGGACCTGTGTTAGGAAAGGTTTTAAAGAGAATGATGAAATGAAGAGCATAGAAAATGGATCACTGCAGCTTTGTGATTTCAAGCATCATAAAATTAAATGAAGGGATAGATGCTTTTTATTTAATAGGGATCGTTTGGGTTTTACAACCTGGTTGATTTCCAAACTTTTGAAGAAAAATCATTTTTGTGTGATTTCTGTGTTTTTATAACATCACTCAGGCATAAATATTTTTTATCCATTCTAATGAAAGTTGTATCCATCTATCCACCGTGACTCTTCTGTGTTTCTTGAATTTTTAAGAATTTAAGTCAAACCGCATAAATTCCTTTTGTGAATATTTCTGTATATAATTGAAAAAAATCCCATGTAATATGAGTCTGATAGGTAAGGGAATTGAAGTTAATGAAATGTGTATGAACTCTCATGAGTATGGCACAATAATACTGACTTAATATTTTGGACTTCTAATGTGTCCATTTTTATTCTTACATCTCTTATTATGCATCACCTCCTTTACATCACAAATTAAAGCTCTGCTGCAATACACCACTGATACTGCTTTATTCCCATTCCTTATAGTTTTTATTTTAATGTTTTGAAATTTTCATTTTGTTTCAAGAACGTCTCACTCACCTTGTTTGGTTTTTTTGTTTCTTTCCAAAAAATGTACTTAATTTGATATTTCGTCTCACTATGCGGAGAGAGTCCACTCCTACCTGACACATTTCAAAACAGTTATTGTGTTTTTATGGCTTAAGAGCAACAATGCCATTTAAGTCCCCAGTTTGTTTTACAAGTTTATTTCATAAACGGTAAAACATGTAAACACCCTAGAAAAGGAGAGACTCAGTCAATCGCATAAGAAAATCGCCAGCGGAGAGAAACGGGTATTCTTGTCGGAGTGACGAGCGAGTCACATTCCTAACTTGCACCACCGGCACTGAGCAGCAGAAACACAGTATTTATTTAGTCTTTTAGCCTCTGTTTGAAAGCCTATTACACTTTGATTTCCCTCAATACTCTCTCATACATCTCCTCCCACTTCCAGACTCCTTGACTCTCTTGTGAGCTGATCTTTTTCATCTCTGCTTAGTTTAAGGAGCTGCAAGCGCGTCGAGAGGCAGAGGAAAGGAGGAGGTTCCCCCTGGAGAGGAGGCTGAAGGAGCACATCATCGGTCAGGAAGGGGCCATCAATACCGTGGCTTCAGGTACACAGTTGCAGGGAGACAATTATAGAGGGATGTTACAGAATCCATGCAGAGAAAGTCTGCAGGTGCATGTCGGAGCTTCACTTTACAACATGGCTGTCTTCGCATTGATGCCCTTGTTTTTGTTTTGTACACTTGTCCGTTTTCCCTCCTGCTCTCCTCTCTTCCCTGCAGCTGTAGGCGGGATCAGACAGACCGGCGGAGGCTGTAATTGGTTAATTGTGATGAATGAGCTGTCTGTCAGTTGTGCACAGGTGTTGTGTGTGTGTGTGTGTGTGTGTGTGTGTGTGTGTGTGTGTGTGTGTGTGTGTGTGTGTGTGTGTGTGTGTGTGTGTGACAGCTGAAGAGGCCAGGCTTGGAGCCGCCAGTTAACACAATTACAAAGAGAGGATACATACTACAGACCCTATACCCTCCTCCTTTTCTCCCTCTATCTTTCTGCTTACCCCTGTTCTATCTCTCTTTTCTTTCCCTTTGCTTTCTCTTCTCTCTGTTTGCCATGAATATCCATCTCTCAGCTCTCACTCAGCCTTCTTTCCTTTTCCTATTATAACTTTGAAGCTTCTAAATGTCTTGGAGCTAAAATTATTAATTTGGTAATTGATTATAGAAATAATCGTTAACTAATGTAGTACTCATTTACTGGTTACCTGGCATACGCAGAATAAAAAATGGTAATTTGCTGAAAGAATAACATATTTAGAGCAGTAATTAAGCCAATGATGTACAATATTTAGATTTAGATATATTTTTCATTTAAGATGAAAAATCTCCTTTGTCTATAAACATGTTCTACGTAGAACTCCTCCAGTGTCATAGTTTTAGCTTTACCCGCTCCAATTTCTTTTTAGAAAGAAATTGGCAATAACTATTGAGCAACATCTACTACCCAGTTTTAATAAGTTAATCCAAAAATTAATCAGCAGATCAGACTGTATTAATGGTAAATCTGTCAGAAAGGGCTGAGCATTTAAATTTTTTTAACTGAAGATATAATTTGCTATAAATTATCAAATGATCAAACATTTTCTGCATTTTCGGCAACAAAACGTTACTTTTCTTATTTAAAACCCAATTGAATTGTTAGCATCTTTTCATATTTTTCTAATATTGTATAAAAAGGCTTCAGTGGTGAAATGAAAGATTTGCAGAATGTTCCTTTATTTCATCAATCTGCATGCTACAATCAGTGACAAATGAGTAAAATCCTGTTAATGGAATGGGAGAAACAAAAACAGATAAAGGAAAACAACTTAAAATGACGCAAAAGCAAAAACGAGGGAACCGATGGAGGACCATGAACTGAGGAGCTGAGTCCTGTGATGAGAAAAGAGGAGGGCGGATGAGTTAGAGCACAATAACACCAAAGACAGTAAAGAGCTGATATTACAGCAGACATCCATGGAGGCCATGTGGCGTATTGATCTGCAGATGAGAGAGTGAGAGTTAATGTTCAGCAATGCTTCTGCTGCTTACAGTCAAGCCATTTCTTATCTTTATGATGTTGTACATTTTCTCTTTGGATTTGTGAGAAAATAAACTTATTACCAAAACTAGATGGAGACATTAATCTGCTGTGAGGACAGACACTGCAATGGCAATAACAGGAGAATAACTTTTACCGCGGTTTGAAACTTCAGACAGTTTTGTAAAGTGGCTCATAAGTAGCAGTGTGTCAGGATATACGGGTTCGTCCTGTAACCGGTGGGTTGCCCAGTTTAAATCCCTGCTCCATCCTGAGTTATGCAAGCTATGGCAGCCTTACCTAAATTGGATGATCTCTTGTCTTCTATATTTTGAAGTGAAGCTTTAAAACTTCCTAGAAACTCTGATGAATTTAAAAGGGAGTATCTGCATTAGAACAGACATATTACAAACTTGGATCTCTAGAATAGCAAAGAAAGAAGAGGTTACGCATCATCATGTGAACCTTTGCATCTGTGTCAGCGGTTTTCAATCAGTTTGATCAAAGGCTATACCAATCAGTCAAGCTCTGGGAGAGTCCATGTGGAGAAGTGGAGATCTCCAGATGAGGAAATTGTTCAGGAAAGAGAGAGAAGGGAATGATTCAGATAAGAGGACAACAAATGAGAAAGGGATGCAGAGATAAGCAGAGAAAAAGGACTGGAATAAGAACTTCAAATGTATGCTATATACTGTATAGCAACAAATTGCATTGTTAGTTTTTCTGTGTTGATCTGTATGCCAGTTTATTATTTGTCAGGTAATTACTGGTAATATACTGTTTCAAATGCAGTTCTGCTTAATCAAAAGCTCTATTTAAAATGCATGTATAAAACAAAAACTTATTTCAAAAGCAATATTTTACTAACATCGGTCTCTAAACACATTTTATACAATTTTTATGTACCTTAAAGAATCGACACTTTAATATTAAAGATGAATAGATAAAGTTAAGTAACAGCTTTCCAGTTAACAATTTACCAAGATGTCTTTATGTATTGTAATGTATTTATTTGTGTTTGAGTTTGAGCTCTTATGTTTAACAAAGTCAGCATTTATTAAAACAGCTTAATTGATTTAATTTTACAAAATATATTTTACGCATTTTTGTCTGGTACAGAATGGTAAAAGAGATCTTTCTGCTATTTTTTTAAAATAAGCCTGTTATTTTATTGTGATAGTTATAGGACTGCAAAACCATAATTGGTTCTGATACCAAAAAACGATCTGGGTTTTTAAAAAAAAAAAAAAAACCAATTATGTCTTCTGTCAGACTTTGAAGGGTTAAAAGCAATCATTTAAAGACTAAAGAGCAAAGCAAATAATTTGGCATTTTTCTTGATAAATTACGTTAAAAAAAACATAGTTTGTATTTTCAGTTGATAAATGGTTTTATACCAACTTATTGATTAATCATGTTATTGTTTCGACGTTGTTCATCTAATTCCACAGCAGTGTGTGAGCGAGGAAATGAATTTTGCAGACTGCGGAACTGATTGTTGTTGTAAATATTTTGCAGACCAGACGGCAAGAGATTAAAAAAATATTTGCTGTGTTGTCATGTCTTCAAAACAGTTGTTTCCACCATAACTCCTCGTGACAAACAGCTTGCCTGCAGCAAGACACACACGCACACACACAAACACCCACATGGTACAAATACACAAAACCCACATAAATACACACACAGGAAGGAGGTTAGATTGATCCAGGTTTAGCTCTCAGGGCTAAGAGTTATTGAAGAGAATCATCCCTCTGTAATCATGTTAGAGCCAACCAGACCTGCAGAATACACACTGTCCTCTGCGTGCGCATGTGTGTGTGAGTGTTTGTGTGTGTGTGTTTGTGCAGGATAGCCAGCTCTCATTTGTTTTGTGTCCCTTTCCTTTCCCTCTTCTTGTCAGTCCTCTCAGAAATGTCAGTGTGCCCTTCTGTCAAAGTCAGTTCCAATCAGCTAAAAGACGCACAAAAACACAGAAGGTTACCCTGTCATTCACGCAGCCATTGATAAACCAGACGGAGCTTCGGAGCCCCTCTTGTCACATTTCATCTCTCGGTCCATCTCTGACACGCTCGTTTGTTTCTCTGCCTCATTCTCTGGCTCCTTATCTCCATCACTTCTCTGTCTTTCCCTTCTTTATCTTCTTCCACATCTTCACTCCTCTTTCCTCTCCTTATCTCTGTTCCTCCCTCTGCTTCCTCTCTCCTCCTCCTCTTAATCCTAACGTTTCCTCTTTGATTATCAGCTATTAGTACCCGGTTTAGCACTTTTGTCATGTGTCGCATATCCCATGTCCGTTGTTTTCATATTTTAGCTTCATTGCGCAGTGATTTGCTCAAAGTGTTGCTGTTTGTTCTGAAAGTTGAGCACAAAAGCAACATTTTGTCCCTTTAAAATGTTGAGAATCTACAACCCCTGGTAGAAAGTATGGAATCACCAGTCTTGGATGAGCACTCATTCAGACATTTCATGCTGTAAAACCCATGCTCAGATCAAAAACATGATACAATAAGGTCATTCCAAAGTGCAAATTGTTGGCTTTCAGGAATACTGAAGAAATGAAGAGAAAACATTGTGGAAGTCAGCGAATGATACTTTTACTGACCAAGCACAGGGAAATAAGTTTGGAGTCACTCAATTTTGAGGAAGAAAGTGTGGAATCACTCAAATTGGAGGTAGAAAAAAGGACACACCCAGTCTATTTCCTTTCCCTAAATGGACACCTGCCCCAAATTAGATGTGCCCGTTAGTCTTCAGTTAAAAACACCTGCAGTCATGACGCCTTGGAGGGCTGCTGGACAAAGAGGAGTGGCAAGAGCCATGGCTCCAACAAGAGAAATGTTCCTTGAAACAAAAGAGAGGATTGTAAAACTACTTGAAGAAGGTAACCCCTCACACATGGTTACTAAAGATGTGTGCTGTTCACAGTCAGCTGTATCCAAGATATGGACCATATACAAACGGCATGGAATGTTTGTTAAAGCCAAGAAAGACATCAAAGTGTCAAGACAAACAACTTAAGGTCATTTGTCTTGAAAACTGAAAAATTACAACTAAACAGATGAAGCATAAATGGGAGGAAGCTGGAGCCAATGTATGGATCGAACTTCAGGATTGAGTGACTCCATATTTATTTCCTTGTGCTTCATCAATAAAAGTATCATTCGCTGACTTCCACAATGTTTTCTCTACATTTCTTTTAGTATTCCTGAAAGCCAACAAGTTGCACTTTGGAATGACCTTATTATTTTATCATGTTGTTGATCTGAGTTTGTTTTACAACACGAAATGTCTGAATAAGTGCTCATCCAAGACTGGTGATTCCATATTTTTACCAGGGGTTGTGTGATGCTTCTATTGGAGATTTACAGATCATGCTTTTCATGGCAGATAACTGATCTTCAGTAAGTTTTGACAGAATATATATATTTTTTATCCTGAGTCCAATAAAATAATAAAGGTTCTTTGATGCTGGTGGTAGTTTTTAAAACGAAAGACATATAAGATTATTTCTATTTATGTGTATATTAAGACAACGTGAAACTTTGCCAATGTATCCCACCACTAGGTGTGTGATTTTGGGCTTTTGTCTCTAAAGTCTGTATCACATGTATAAAAAATCAGTGACTGATTGATGAAGTCCATTCATCCATCCAGATGTAATTATCACTTAGGGTTTGCATACATTGCATTTGAAATGGAATTCTCACTTTATGCTAAATTTCAGTGAAAATACTGTGGGGTTTTTTTAAGAAAAAAGGAAAAGCCGATAAACTATCGAACTGTATTAAAAATAATGTGTCATATTGATAATTACAGTTCAAATATTATTTTGAGGTTATATAATGGCTCAGTGGTAGACCAGATGTACTATTGATAAACCCAAACTTCTGGTTATACCGTCTCCCTCTTTGTTCCTTCTTGTCAAGCTGCTTAAAAAATGCTTCTGCCTAGAGGATCTTAAAAATTGTAGTAATATCTTGTTTATTTATTGTTTTTTCGATGTCGGAATCAGTTTGTGAGAATAGCATCTCTCACACAATATAAACCACATGTTCCCTACTGCATCATGAAGTAATTCTGTCAAATAGTTTACTGTGGGTTTGCTGAATCCGCATAATGGGAATATTTTTTAACATTGATGGGAAGATGGTAGTTTAACACAAGTATAACAAGGTAATTAGTCAACTTTCTCCTCCAGTGGCCAGCCATTAGTTGCTTTCTTAGAAAACTTTAGTTTAACTGGTATTTTAAAATAGTTTCTTTAATGCAAGTCTTCGCAAGAAATATTTCCAAACATCTCAATTTGTCCAGTAACCAGCTCATCCCTTTTTAAAATATTGTAACCTATAAAATAATACATCCACATAGTTCTTTGGCTTAGCAATATGGTCCACATTGATATGGTTATTGGCCTTTGATATGTCATTCTTCTCTACTGGACATGTTTAGTTATTAAAACTCATGGGGGACTTGTGGCCACACTCTGAAGCTAATTTACACAAATGTCTCAAATCCTCAAAAGGCCAACATGTCACATTATATCAATAACTTTATTAGAATTTCTGGTTTATTTTCAGCATTTATTTATTTTTTTTGCTGGACTTTTTAACAAAACCGTGATGTGTATAGGAAGCTGATAAACTTCTAATTAGAACCCAAACCAGCACCATCAGATCAGAAACATGTTTTTTGTTTTTTTCTTGAAACATACTGTGTTAATAATGGATCCACTGGTTCCAGTGACTAGCCCAGTCCCATCCCAGTTCATCTCTGCTTTGGGCCCCAGTCTGGATCACAGGTTCACATTTGGAAGAGTTTTCTGGTGTCTTTTTCTTTAAGCGCCTCAAACCACAGTCAAATACTCTCCTGCTGTCCACATCATCATCCTGCCTTTGTGTACATGTGTGTTTGGTTGCTGGGGTGATGGCAGGGAAGGGTAGGCACTCCTTTTTAAGCAAGAGTGTGTGTGAGGCTGCGATCTATGCTAAACTGATTTCAACATGGCTGCGCCAGAGAGGCTAACACAATTACTGCTGGCTAATGGCCCCACTGACTGAGAGGCGGGGGGAGATGCATCGTGGGTAGCTTTCTGGAGCTCTCTCGTCTTGCTCGCTTGCTCTGTTTTCTCTCCTCTTCTTTTTTTAACCAAATGTCTCTGACCCTTTTCTCATCCCTGCTCTTTCACTCTTTGATCAAAGTTTCAGGAATCCTTCCACCCTCAGGTCAGCTCAGTTATTCTTGATGGAAAGCAAAAGCAACAAATGGAAATGTTATAATGGGGTTATTTTCTCTCCATCTCTCTCTATGGTGTCTAGCCATCAGAAGAAAGGAGAACGGCTGGTACGATGAAGAGCATCCTCTCGTCTTCCTCTTCCTTGGCTCGTCAGGAATCGGTACCTTCTTTCTTCGACACACACCTCTCCTCAACCTTGATTTGATCTCATGTAAAAAAACAGCTGGAGGGAGCCGAAATAATCACAATACTTGTTTTCCTTCTGAAGCTTTTTAATGCATTTGAAGTGAACTGCATTTATCTCTGGATAAATGAATCACTTGACAAGGGATATAGTGTTATAAAACCCACTGCATAACGGTTTACGTTCATCTACATTCAGCAAGTGCATTTCTCTCTTAAGGGCCTTTTCTTCTTCAGTAGTTTCAAAGACGTTCAAAACTATGTAGACTTTCTCACGCTGAGTTATGGAATTATACGAAAACAGCAAAACAGCAAGTAGCCTTAGATTGGTGAGCAGTGCTGTAATTCATGAAAGGTCTTAACTCAAGATCACGCAATTTATTCTGCACACTTTTAAAGTGAAAAGAGACATTGTATCCTGTAACTTTGCTTTGATGCTTTTCAGGTTAAAACTGTCTAACAGTTTTCTAATTGAATCAAACAGCTGTCATTAAAAGACAAGCATGTTTTAGTTTATTAAAACACAATTAGCAGCAGACCTGTTGCCAAATGTGCTCTTGTCAGAAACCAAGATTTAACTTTTTGACCTTACTGAATTCTATGTGTGGATAAAAATACTGCACATCAATGCATCTGTTATAATCTCCACTGTTACACATATTTTCCTCTGAGGAACGGATAAAACCTTAATATCTAAATGTGTAAACTTGTTGGAGGGATACCCCAGAAGACTTGTAGTTGCAATGAAAGGCTGTAGAAAGGGGAACATAAGTATCATGTTCCTTTTATTTTACTGCTATACTTTGTGTTTGTCTGTCAGATAAAATCACTTGTAGAATAAATTGAGGTTTATGGCTATAATGTGATATGTCAAAAATACTTATGCAAGATATTGTAGCTTTAGATCAGAAATGTTAAGAGTTTGATTTATTTAAACACATCTTGACTTGAATTGCCATCAAACATTTGTGAATTTTCTGAATGTTTATTAGCTTGAAGGGTTTCCTCGGACGTGTTTGCCAAAAATCTCCCCTGAGCATTCAGTATTTTTAATTGATTAGTATTGACAACAGAAAGCTCCATCCAATATGTAGCCTTTGTTTGGAACAGCTCCCCCTTAGCTGTGTGTGTGCAGCAGCTGTCAGAAAAACAGCTGATTGCACATTAAAACACTAGCACCTCTTGGTAACACACTATTGTTGTGAGTGAGATAATCAACAACAGCCTGTGGTTTCAGGAAATGATATCCACTTGGGACGAGCGTAAATTGCGAGAACCTCCACCATTGTGTTGCAGCAGATCCACACTCCTGCACATAGATCTTAGGAGTACTTTGGACAAAGAAGTACTGAGTGAACATAAAATCCTCCCAAAGGATTTTCAGTATCAAGCAGCAAAACTTGGCTTGTTGCAAAGAAACTTAAACATCCTCTACAAGCAGCAAATGTGTGTTGGTGTGGAGAGAGGCAGCAGGAAGAGAGAGATAGAGAAAGAGAGAGGGAGATATTAAGGGCCAGATAGATGGCTAAAGAAAGAGAGAGATCATGAAATGACAAGGCAGAGAGATAGATGAGGGAGAGGCAGTGTTCATATCCTCCATTCCCTTCAGCGACAAACTCTGGCCATGAGACATCAATATTAAACACAGCAACAAGGCACAAACACACACAGCCCTCACACACACCCATGCCAAGTACAAGACATCAATATCATATATGAGCATTTATATGCAGAATATTTTACAGACAAACGTAATGAGTGCTTCAGGAGAGCGGATACGATCGGATGCTTTATTGGAGGTGGTGCTGGGATTTAGGCCAAAGCACTTAGCAAAGAAGAAAATATTGTCTTTTAGTCTCAAATGAGTCAAATTGTTTTCTTGACTGAATGTTTTAGAAGACGCCGCACTTCAAATGAGATGTTTTGGGGGTTTTATGTCAAATTCAAAGTAATTAAATGGCAGACGAGGTTGTTCCTGTTGCAGAAAGAATAATAAAAGCGATGTCTCTGTTCTGTGACAGGAAAGACGGAGTTGGCAAAACAGGTTGCTCGCTACATGCACAAAGACATTAAGAAGGTATGTTTTGTTAACGCATGAATACACGAGTGCTTCGGTGTTAAGTGGGAGCAGATTTGCTCTCCAGGCTCACATTAAACCCACATGTCACCAGTGTTTTTCCATTGTGTCTAAAAGTGTGAAACTTCATATTTCAAGAGTGTGAAAGAATATTTTTGTTTAAAGAAATTAATCCTGACTAGACAACTAAATTCTTATCTCCCTTCTGTGCTCTATCTGGGATTTCTCCCATTGAGCTCAATTTCTCCAGTTGAATTTCAACCAGGCTAATCAGTGAACAAAAGGAACAGGTGTGACAAAGTGTTAGCATGGTTGTAGTTTGGTATTGGCGGTGTAGGAAGTGAATGAAGCTGTTCTCTTTTCTCTGTTTCTCACCTCCATACTTTTCAGTTTTGGGTTTTTTCTGATATGCAAACCCAGATCAACCTGCACATAGCTCCTCCATTTACAATGAATGCTTGTATTTTATATTTTTAAATGGCTGTAAAGAACATGAACAATGTGGTGGACCCATGTATTAATAGTCGGGTTTTTTGTATGGTTTTTTTGCAGGGTTTCATCCGCATGGACATGTCGGAGTTCCAGGAAAAACATGAGGTGAATAGTTTCCTTGAATTGAAGACCGAACGGAGAATGTCTTTTTAAAACTGTCACGTATAATTTGTTGAGTGTATTGCTCCGCCGAAGTGAGCTTATTTCAGATGAGAGCTGCTGTGACTCTGTGTCTGCTATCTATGGCAGTGACATTTTGGATTAATTCTGTTTATGATCTCATAATTAATGCAACAACCAAAATGAATGCTCTGGCTGTTTATGCCTCTTCATGGGGCTTTGATGATGAATACATTTAATCAGTGATTCAGGGTTGGATTATGTTCCCATGTTAAAGAACTGCAAGTAATCATTTTAGTTCATATTTGGTGTTGAACATCTTAGAAAGCTCTCTAATGAGTGGCAGTAAAAACCTTGACTTAAGGACAGTTTAAGTTTTCTCAGATAACATTGTTGTCTGTTCAGTAACCATACATGCAAGGTAGTGTGAAAAGTTTATTTGGAAGTTTTTTTTATATATCCCCTCCTTGTGTTATGTGTTCCTCCAAACATGTGAGACCTCACACATAGCTGGATTTATACTGACATTAAGATACATACACACAGGTGGTTCCTTTTACTAAGTAAGTGACATTTGAGCATTTGAGGGGCCGCAATGTAGGGAGGACTGAACACAAATACTTGCCACAGCGATTTTCAAGACTTTTTTTCTTCCACTTCACAATTATGCATCAGGTTTGCCACAGGAAATCCAAGTTTGTGTGTGTAATCTCTTTTTTTCATGTCGAATGAAGCCTATTACTATGTAAATTCATCCAAAGAGATTTCTTTGTTGCATGATGTCAGATCAGCCTTTCATCTTCTCTCAGGTTGCAAAGTTCATTGGTTCTCCTCCAGGATACATTGGGCATGAGGAAGGGGGTCAGCTGACCAAGTTGTTGAAGGCATGCCCCAACGCTGTTGTTCTGTTTGATGAAGTGGATAAAGCTCATCCTGACGTTCTGACCATCATGCTGCAGCTGTTTGATGAGGTCTCTCCAAAAATGCTCCATTTGTTCATTGCAACAAACAAACCTCAGGAGTGATTTCATGCTGCTCTTCCCTGATTTCATGCTGCTCTTCTCTCAGGGACGTCTCACAGACGGCAAAGGAAAAACTATTGAGTGTAAGGACGCCATTTTCATCATGACTTCAAATGTTGCCAGTGAAGACATTGCCCAGCATGCTTTGCAACTGCGGCAGGAAGCTGAGGAGGTCAGTCGCAGGAAGCTGGCCGACAAACTCGGTGAGAGAGTTACTCTAGCATGAAGCACATCTAGTAAATATAATAGAACAAAAATTATACTAACCGATTCAGATGACTTGATAATGACGTGGTCATTGTTATGTTTATCCCCAGAGGATGTTGAGAAAAGCGACGACATTAAAATCTCTCGGCAGTTTAAAGAAACGGTGATCCAACCAATCCTGAAGGTAGAGACGCTCACAAACACACACAACCGAAGCTCACCTCGTTTTGACGCATGTTCGGCTCGCCGGAGAGGCTTCAGGTGTCATCGTTCGCTCTTTGATTCATCCTCAGGGTCATTTCCGGAGGGACGAGTTTCTTGGTCGGATCAATGAAATCGTGTACTTCCTGCCGTTTTGTTACACAGAGCTGCTGCAGCTGGTCAGCAAAGAACTCAACTTCTGGGCCAAAAAGGTTAAGTAGCAACTTTTTTTATTTACACTATGTTTAAGATTTGGTTTCTGACAGATAATGTAGGTATATTTATAGTCTGTCACGCATCAAGGGGTCATGAAAGAAACGTTTCAAACGTTTCACACCATTTGCTCCAATGGTGAAGTTTCTGTATTTGCCTCCTCCTGTCGGACTGCACAGCCTCACCCACTTCATTCTGCAGCCGCTGAGCTGTGCAGGAAAAAATGCGCAGATCAATATTGTGTGCCTCTGCTACTCACTTTAACGTGATTACAGTGTTTAACATGTGGAGGCTTCATCAATATTTAATTATTAATATTACGGCTGATGTCCTGACAACATGGCCCCCACAAGGGACTGATCGAAGCCTGATTCATGCGTCTTTTCTCTGTATCCATCTTCTGAAAGTTGCTCATCCGTTCCTTATGATTTTTTTAGTCCAAGTCTCACAACAACTTGTCCGTGTCTGGCAGAGCTTCTAACAACTGAAATTTGATTATCTTCTAATCGCCATTTGTTTGTCGTTCACTCATATTAGGAGAATTAAATGTTTAGTGTTGCCATTATTGCCTAACTGTGCGTCCGCAATGAAACATGGTGTCCTATTTATTGAATGAAGTGTTAACATCAGCAGCTAAATGAGCTGCTCTGATCACTACTATTGATTGGTGTTTGATTAAAGCGCATTAAGGGCCTGTTGATTAGCGCTGGCAGACATTCTGCTTGACAGTATCTCCCCTCTGATGCTGCATTTGTCTTGTTTACTCCTTTACTCTTTGATTGTGGGTGTGTGTGTGTGTTGCTGTGTGCACTCCAGGTGTAATCCTCTCCATCAACTTAACATTACCTCATCTCTATCTCTCCATCAGGCTAAGCAGCGCCATGACATCACTCTTCAGTGGGATCACCTGGTCCTGGACCTACTGGCGGGTGGATATAGCCTGCACTATGGAGCGCGTTCCATCAAACATGAGGTATGTAGACTGAGACATCTTGGAAAGCACATGATGTGCCCTTAAAGGTAATCATTTAGCTTTCACCTTTTTCAAGATTTTATCACATAATAGCTACCAACTGTTTATTTTACTGTGATAGTCCAAGACGGTTACAGTCAATTCTCTTTACTCTTGTTCCTTTAAATAGAATCCAGGGTAACTAATTTCCCTCAGAAGTCACCTTGTTAATAAATAGAGTCCACCTGAGTGTAATTTAATCTCAGTGTAAGTCCAGCTGCTAAATGAAGGCCTCTGATGTTTGTTAAAGGACATTGGTGAACAAACGGCATCGTTACGACTCAGACTGGTCAGCGATAAGGTCTAACCCAGGATAACGTTACAAAACAAAATGACAAACTTTGAACATCTCATGGAGAATTGTTCCACTCGTCATCTGAACATCAGAAAACCATCGCACATTTTCAAACCTTTCAAAACTCACAACTCAGACCAAAGGGAATCAGAAAAGCAGTCAAGATCCCTTGGGTACTTTGGAGGAGGAGCAGATATTCACTGCTCAGGTTGGAGAACCACAAATCTGCTGTTTGTAGAAGAGAGGTAAGAAAAAACTTCAAGAACATCCCAGCCCTTATGCCACCATATCTGCTGAAACCCTGATTATTAACACACAATCCCCACAGTGAAACATGGTAGTGGCAGGTGTCATACTGTGGAGGGCTTTATTTTTGGCAGGAGGGACAGCAAAACTAGTCAGTTGTTGGGAAGATAGATGAAGTAACTGCATCTATCATCTATCCTAGAACAAAATCAGTTTGAAGCTGCAAAACAATTTACTGCTGTAGTCGATTCCTGGAAGAATTGACTCAGAGAGGCTAAATACAAACACACTGCACACTTTTCAGGTCATTATATGTAAAACAGAAATCGAAACATTCCTCATATTGTTTCCACTTTATAATTATGTCGTTCTTTGACATAAACTCTCAATAGTTTACATTGAATTTTGTTGCTAGGTGAGAATTGTCAAAACATTGGGAAAAAACTGAATACTGTCCTGCTCTCTGTGTTGGATTGGTGAAGCTGTCCAGGTGCATCTTGCTTCTTGCCTACTGTCTGCTGGAGGCACAAACACACCCACATCATCACTTGAGGCTTTAAATCAGAGACGGTCTATTAACAAAGAACATATTTGAAATAGTAATTACATATATTTTAAGTTTCTGATTGTACTGATTCTGAAATGTAAAGTAGAAATATATTTGTTTAGTAAAGAATTACTTAAAAGGTAACAAATGGTTGAAAATGAAATTATGAAGGTAGAGTTGCTGACTAAAAACACTTCAGACATCTCAGGATGTCAAATCAATCTGTAATGTCGCTGCTTTCTACTTAACCCCAGTACTGATCCCTCAGGTTGAGCGACGGGTCGTCAACCAATTAGCTGCAGCGTACGAACAGGAGCTGCTGCCCAAGGGCTGCACGCTGCGTCTGTCCGTCCAATCAGAAGGCCAGGAGGAGCGCGGCATGCCCAGACTGCGCCTGGAGGTGGTGGGAGAGGACAGTTCATCGAGAACACTGGACATCCGTCCACCGATGAATCCTGAACACTAATACAAGATACTAAACCTCATCATCAGCAGCAGCAGCAGCTTTATCCAGCATCAAGAGGATGGATGGTAACCAATGGATGTTCTTAATAAAAGCGTATCTGATAAACTTCACTGCTTCTCATTCATCATGCCAAAGTGTCTACAACATGCAGTACAGTGTATTCAATTTTTCAGATAGGAAGACCAAGACTAACAGTGTTTTTGTGGAACATATTTATTCATAGATGTTTATGTTTAGCATCAGCATCATCACCATACATCATCAGTGAAGATATTGCATCACACTCCGCACTGCCCTTCAATATAGCTGTTGTTATGCAGTAATAATGTTATGTTTACTTTGTAATGCAGACTAAAAGCCAAATCAAACAATATTTATTAAATATATATATTATAAGGTTAGTTGATATGATTTATGCAGCGAAATCAGCAGTTTTACAGCCGGTTGAGTTTAGCTGGGAGGAAAACTGACATATTTTCTTCTCGAAACTAAAGGTTTCTGTGAACAAAAGGTACAAATGTCTCAGTTTCAGTGATGATATAGTTTTATTATTTATATTTTTACAGTGATTTTCTTTCCAGTTTTCCATGGAGACAACACTTCAGTTGTTTGTGTCATCACATCAGTGGTGAACAGGACCACACAAGCTGAACTACGCTCATAAACCGCATAAAAAAAATGATGTAGTAATGCAGGTAAATTAGCAGCAGTAGTACATCAAATTACAAGTTGTCTGTTGATGCATGTTAATGTAGGAATGTGAAATAAAAACACCATTCAACATCATAAATGTTGGAACATCTTGTTGACAACAGGCCAATTGTAAGGGAGCCACGTTTCTGCTCCTCGTATCCCAACCTACACCGTGTAAATAAAACCTTCACAACAAAAAGGAAATTCCTCTCTTTCTTTCTCCTGTTTTTTGGGGGTTGGGGTTGTTCTGTTTGACTCACACTGACACTCCTGATGGATGGATGGACGGATGAGAGTCTTGCTACAACAATAACGCTTGTCCACCTTGTGAATCAACATGACGGAGGAATTTTGTTGGAATTCTGCTTCCATGTGGGGGTCCAGGTTGGACTCCGGGAAGGGAAGCTGCGCGGTGAAAGCATCTCACACATACAAACACACAACAGCCTGCAGGAATGTGGTGTCCATAGGGAGTAATTAGCACATCAGGGATGGACATGGTCCCTTTTACAGTGCCTGGACCCCCCAACTGCTACAAACACATATCTGGTTTTACTGACATTTACACTAACGTGTTTCAAGAGGACATGTTATTATTGCACATCATTCACTTTTGAAACGAATCATCTGGCTTCTCGTAATATGCAATGACTATGGCAACGTTTGAAGTAATTATATGCAGGTAAAATGTTGAAAATAATGATCACAAGGATATTTTTTGTTTACATTCAACATAAGGAAATCATGGAAAATGTCAATCTGAATAAAAAACGCACAAGTATGAATGTAGTTTCAGACCCTTTTTTATACATATTTATTTGGAAATCAAAGAAAAGTTTTCATTATCTAGATTCACTTGACAAAGTCAGAAGAAACTTTATATCTAAAATATTAATGTGTTTTTGATTAGTATGTCTTAATCTATTTTATAAAGCCAGGGGGAAAAAAATCTAAATCTCTCTTGTTGAATTTATAACATCATAGCTCTGAAGTAATAATGTTGCCTTTAACTTGCAAAAGGTTCAACCTTAAATGTTTGAGTCAGAGATTGACTAACATGACTCCTAAAACATGGTGGAAACGGCCGTGGATGGAGATGTTGAAATGTGACAATGATAGCGACTGTGTTCTGAATCTGTTTGCATTCCTGTTGAAAAGTTTCCATCTGATTGCTTTTGCGCGTATATTACCACTCAGACAGCAAAAAAACGATGGAAAATTATATCCTCCTTGTGTTGCACTAAATATTCCAGGAATTCTTCCAGTGCATGAGTGGAAAATACAGTCTTAGTACTTGAGCTTTCAGGATCAGCTTCTCTTTTGGCTGATCAGACAATCATACAGGTTGTACTGCAGGCTTGGGCAAAGGACAGGGAATGTTACTGGTCATTCATTAGAATAAGCATGTTCATCTCAGGTACCAGGGTATGTGGAAGTCCTGCAGAACCCTAAGCACCTTTCATCAAATGGGCCTTGTGTTCTTTTCAAACTAAATTCATGTAAACCCATTTAAAGGAGAACTTGGACTAAACACGTCAGATGTATTCAGAAGCCCGTCTAAGACGTGGCCAGGGAGGGTCGATTTCATCTGGGTTAAATAATGACCTACAGTGAAATGTAGCTGTAAACTGACAGTTGTGTTGTTTTACAGACTTAAAGATGTGTCTACACAGTGAGTTTGATCTTTCAGAATTCTCTATCTGGTAACTTTAACATTTCAACAATGCTCATTTGTATTTTTGTTGTTTTTTTAGCAAAAGGTGTTGGGAATAACCCGTGACGTTGCTGAGAGCCCATCTGCATGGAGCTGATGAGGAGCAACAGGCCAGCAGATGGCTGCATATGGACAGTAGATCAGGTTTTCTTTTCTTTTGCTCTGATACCTCCAGGCTTTTCCCATCTTCCTCCTCTAACCCTCATATGCATCTTCACTTTATGGCTTTAGGAAGTTGGAGTGCTTTGGGTGTGTGTGTGTGTGTGTGTCTGTGTGTGTGTCTCTGTGTGTGTGTATCCATTTACCTTTCCCTGTGGAGGAAGACAGGAATAAGAAGAAGAGGAGGAGAAAGAAGAGAGGCTCTTAGTCTGTCCGTCAGGCTATTTCTGACTGCTGCCATTTCTCTGATTAGATTATGGAAGAAACAGAAACCTGGCCCCTCCATCGTCCTATAACCTCCCTCTATCTCCCCTCGTTTTTTGCCTTCTGCTGCCTCTTCCCCTGCATCCTTCCTTTCCTCCCCTCTCTGCTGCCCATCTGTCTGTCTCTGCCTATCCGCCTCCTCCTCCTGCTGCTGGATGAGAGTTAAACGTGTAAGGAGGATGCAGAAGCAGAGGATGGAGCATCAGCTCAGATCTGCGCGCTTCCCCTCCACTTCCTGGATGAGGCTGCGGCGGTCTGAGTTGTGGAGCGGCCTCACCAGAGGCGCATCATCCAGGTGGAGGTGCTGAATGATGAACGACCACTAGCGTCTCTCCCATTATCATATCTGTCTCCGCTCTTAACGGAGCATTTTCATCCATGTCCCTCCGCGCTCCGCTCCTCTCTCGTTCTCCCTCCGGCTCTCATTGTGCTTCTCCCCCAGGAAGGCGATCGATTCCCCACCGCCTCCATTATACCTCTCAGCTCTAGCTCTAAAAATGCGCCTCATTCATGCAGTTTATCACGGAGCAGCGGTCCCCTTTGGACGCACATGTTGCTTTAAAAGTCTCGAAACCTCCTCGTTCTAGAGACTGGATTTATTCCTGACTGGGAAAACCCGCATAAAAGACACATTTTCATAAAAAATAAAAGAGAGAGAGAGCGCGAGAGGGTGGGTAGGTTGCCACACACCCGCCCGTCCTCCGCCTTTTCTTTTAAAGAAAAGGAACAAATCCATTCTGCCTAATTCGAACCTTGCACAGGGACAGCTCGCGTGGCAGATTGCAGCCTAATTAGTTTAGAGGGAATTTAATTCAATTAACTTTCCACAGCTCCGCGCGCCCTGCCGCTGGGCTGCTTTCAGAGCGCGAGGCCAGAGCTCCAGATCTAATTAGCGTGTTTGGAGAAGCTCTCCTGCGCGCGGCCGCGCCTCGCTCCTCCAGCTGTGCTGCGGCTCCACGGCGCGCGCGTGTGTGTGTGTGTGTGTGTGTGTGTGTGTGTGTGTGTGTGTGTGTGTGTGTGTGTGTGTGTGTGTGTGTGTGTG
>CAEGAF010000362.1:0-28866 GCA_903067075.1 Micropoecilia bifurca
GTTTGTTTTCTGTCTTTTGCTCCTCCTTCTTTGTGCATTTTGAGCAATCTGACTAGGATTTACATGCATTAATGTAAATATTGTTTTTTTTCTGGTCTAAAAAAGTGTGTGAACGAATCATTGTTATGTGTAAGAGGCCACCAAAGTTGCCTAAATCCAAAAACAACACGAGGAAGAGATGTCACACCGAATTAATGTTTGTAAATTACATTTATGTCTTCTAAAAGCTTTCCAAATAACCTCAATATGTATTTTTGACATTGTCACCACTAGGTGGCAGCCTTGTAGCGTCAAAGACATGAACCTCAATGCGCTTTTCAATATATTCTACAATGCAGCTGTTTTAGTATCCTTCACCAAGCATCCTCCTTGTCATGAAAATGTATTTTTAGAAAATCATTTGTAAAAAAAAAAAAATAAAAAAAACTTGATCCTTTGAAAATGTAGATCATGTGACAGAAATGCTAACTCTGCTAGACTCCGAGTTCTGTTGACATCTTGCCAGATTTGATTAATGGGGGCTCATTTTCGGTGCAGTCAAGTTGCACATCAGGCATTTAGAAGTCACTTTTACTTTTTTGGCCCCAACTGCAGGGAACGGTCCAAGAACAGAGGACGGCCGAGTGTGAGAAGGCAGCTCATTAGCTGCTTGGGCGCAGCAGTGACCGCTGTGTCCCAGGAGAACGGTTTAAGGATCTGGGAAACTCACCAAGATGGCAACAGCTGCAGGTCTGCACTAACCTGATGAAAACTCATCCACTCTTCTCCCTGTTTCTTTCTGTGTTTAAACAGTTTTTTTTGTCCGGGCGTCCCAGTAGACCGCCTCGAAAAAGATCTCCATCCATCTGTGCTCCCATCATTGTGGGGTTTAACCGGATGAAAGAGCTGCAGCATCAAGAGATCACTATTATCCATTCTGTCTACTAAGAATGGAGGTTGTTGAGTGCAAGTTTGCACATTTGGGAATTGCACGTTTGGCTGACGGAACACGATGCTCTGCCACTGACTTTCACCTTCTTCCTGAACTTCCAACTCAAACCTACAGGATGTTTTTATCTTTTAACTTTGTTTTGACTGAATTTTGAAAGTCTACAAGTCTACAGTCTCAAGAACCCTGCTGGCAGATGAGATGTGAGGTCCAGACAGATTTTGAAAACAAACAAGTGACAAAACAGCGCATGTGCCCCTTAAGATAGCTAAAGATGTATTTCCTGATATTTCACGAGCAGTCGCACATTTTCTAAGTTATGTGACAAATAAAAGAATGTTTGCACCTGATATGACGTATCACGGTATATTAAGAACATCAGAAGTGGCAGACACATTTGTCCTTCTCATTTTATTGTACGCTTTTTCTGTGTTTATTGTCATTTACTGCTGAAGTCTATGAATTAAAGTTTAATTCATAGACTTCAACAGATTTTTAAAAATGTTTAGAATTTTCATGAATGAACTATATCTGCAGAAGAAGTGCACAAATATGCCAAAGAAAACAGGTTAGCAAAAACACTAGAAAGTATTTCTACACACAGGCGAACCTTATTCCAAAAACAATCCCAACAAAGTCGTTGCTGATCAGGGGGATCAGAGTGTCCTCTAAGTCTTTGTTGTTTCTAAGTCTTTAAGGAATTGCCTAGGGACAGGCGCAGACATCTTTTCAGCTCTACAAAGGCTAAAACAGACAGAAAAATAAAACACTGAAAAGTTTAGGACACAGGACTAAAAACGTAACAGCAGGAGATCAGTGTATAATACCAATCCATCTGTTTGTAACCACACAGTTTACAGGCAATGGCTGTAAACTCTGATGGACAAATCGTCAGTCCGTCAGAGCACCAGCACAAAGTCCCACAGGGGACAACTATGAACACAGTCACCAAGCAGGTGACTCCCAGAGAAAGAGTTTTCTCTCAGCTGTTTGAAGCTGTAGGCAGTGGAGAGCTGAGCTGAGCCGTCCTCAAATGTTGCACTGCAGGCGAGCTGGCTGAAAGAAGGCTTAACTTCCCTTGCATTGGAGAAAGTTAAACTGGGGTGACTGAAAATACTGCAGGTCACTATAAATACAACTCATCATCTTCAGACCAAGGGAGGCCTTTTTTTTTCCTGATTGTTTTCAAAACCATAAAAATCGGTTGTGAAGCCCAAATGCACAATAGTGGTTTATTACCTTAAAGGAGTAGATAAGAGTTTTTTGTTGAAATGCAATTCTCAGAAGCGATTTTTAGTGATTTATGATGTGAAGCGGAAACACGTCATAATATAGAAAATGATTCCAACCAAACACTTTCACAACCTGCTGCTGTTACGTTATGTTAGTGGAGGCTGAAAGATTTAACAATTTGCACAATCAGCTGATAATTAACAACTGAAATAAAAATGCCTTAGCACTTAAAACACAAAATCTGTCTCTTATGAAGCAAATAAAGAAATAATAAAATCCTTTAGTGTTTTTTTTTCCTCTTACTATTTATTATTACACCAATGTAAATCCACAGTAACAAAATAGGTTTGGATTTTTATGTATTCGTGAAAATAGGACAAACTGTGTTCCATAAGTTATTGCTCAAATGTTATAAGATGTCAATAAGATTTGAATAGCACTACATAAGCTTTGTGTATTTAACATAAACTTGTTTGTTTAGTGATGTTAATTCAAACCCATGCTATTTAATGATACTCTGATTCAGCAAACAGATCAATATCAACACACACACAAAAAAATCAAATTCAAATACAATTCAGAAACACCTACAGGCTAATCAACAAAGCAGGCCTGAACACAACACATGTACACAATAAAACATTACAGTTCCTAGAGTTGTTTATCTACAAAACCATAATATCCAGACAGGTGGACATGAAAGCAAATCTCAGAGTCAGTTCTGGAGATGCTTTTTTAGGTGAGAAGAGACGGACTATGCTGTAGCGCCACAAAGTCTTACAGTGGATGAGATGTCCTCCTCTGATCTTCCTGTGGACATGAAGGGCCACGTCTGAAAAAATCCACACAGAACAATAACAGAAGAAATTAGATCAACTCTTACTCAAGAAAACTTTTAAGCCTTAACATGAGACAGATGTGGTCATGCTTATTTAATAATTGGAGCTTTATTTCCCATTAAAGTATGTTTTGTTTTTTGTTTTTTTTACCAAGCACAGCTGTTGGAGAAGTTTCGTACCAGACTGACTGGATGTGCAAAGCTGTCCTCCAACCGGTCCTCCTGCAGGATCTGTCTGAGGTGACAGATGTAGCTGGACGCGAGACGCAGCGTGTCCAGTTTTGACAATTTGGTGTCTGCGGGAACCCAGGGCAGGCTCGTTTTCAGTCTGGAGAAAGCTTTGCTCAGCACTCTCATCCTCGCCCTCTCTCGAGCGTTGGCGGCGTTCCTCTGAGACTGCCTTGACTCCTTCTGGTGTGCCTTGGAGAGCCTGCTGTGGTCCTGCTGGATCCTCCTCTCCACACCCTCGCCTTCCAGATCTTTGTCCAAATACCGCCTGGTACTGAGGCGGGCAATTTTCCTCATGCTTGCGGAGACACTTCTGTGGAATATCTCGTCGTCCTCAGGATCACTTGGAGTCGAGCCTGTTGACATGGCTTTTTAAAATTTCAGCAGAATTTCTTTTTCTGAAAGATGAAAAATAAACAAAAAAGGCTGCTTGGATCCTTGTCAGTTTAAAAATCCATGTGGTTACGATGTAGCTGCAGGGGCCCGGAAGGCCAGCATTCAATGGACTTACAAAGTAATGAGTTACATTTCAAAAACTGAATGTGGACCCCTCAAATTTAAGTGTCGTGCGCTTGGCCTCTTTGCATTTCTCCTCCCCTTTTCTCCAAACGTCCATGACCCCAGTGAGATTGCAACTCTGTCTCTTTGTGGAAACCGTTAAACAGTCGACTTGCACATCTCCAGCCGAATAATTCAGTTAAGCACTGTGAATTAATGGCTGCTTTTGGGTAATCCCTGGTCACTGTCTGGGGATTGCTGTTACCAAAGCAACACAAAATCCCCGGTGTATTGTGCAGGAGGTTGCAACCTTCACACTAGAAATGCGGCCGCTGCAAACATATAGTAAATGTCCTTGCAGTTTGTTGCTCCTACAGATGTGCTTTAATAGAAATGTCTTAGGGAGCTTATCAAAAGCACCTAATCCTTTGCTGGTTTCACAGAGGGATTGGGTTTCTGCAGATGGAGCGGCCTTTCACACGCTGGGGCTGGTGCCCTTGTGCACCAGCCCCAGCTGCCAGAGGTTCCCATGACATCTGGAGTGCTGGCATGACAAGGGTGTGGCAGATGCAAAGAGGCCCCATCTTCACATGTAGCAGTGTTTCTTTTTTCTTTTTTTTTGCCGCTTAACGTGCGGCGATTATGTGTTTGTCTTGCGTCCTCAAAAGGATCTCGTGTAACAATCAGCTTAAATATTTGGTGTAGAGAGAAAAAGAGTAACACCTGTTGGGGTGAATGGTTTTACTTTTTTTTTGTTATAATGTTTAACAAAGTGTGCTTTGTGTCAACTAAAAAAAAAGGAGAAAAAAGATTTTGCCAAGAATGATCTACGTGCAACTAATATGTTTGTGTCTGGCTTTGTGGAACCTTCATATTTGTCACAATACCTCAGTCTGTATCATACTTAAAAAAGTAGCAAGAAGAAATCACTTGTCGAAAGGCAGTTCTGTGAAACGCCAGATGCAATTGGTACAGATTACAAGAAAAGAAGGTGCTGCCTTAGACGGGGTGATATTTCTAGGCTACTCCGTAATGCCTATGTGGCAGAAGTCTAAAAATCCAAATAATCTTGAACGCATCCTCTTCTCCCCCCACCCATGGTGAAAATTACTGGGTGACACAGATGCAGAAATGTGCTGTGGGGATGTGTTTTATTCAGCAAGGACAAAAGGAGCAGAGGTGAAGAGAAGATGGATGGAGCTAAGTAGAGAGAAAGACAGCAAGGGAAACCTTTAGAGGTTCCACAAAAACTTGACACTGTAGGACAGAGATTCCCCTTCCACTGCATTACTGACTTTTTATTGATGCCAAACGAATCGGTGGCAAAATTCGAAACTTTGAAAAAGGAACATTTTGCAGGTACTGACCAGTCAACCTGACAGAGCTGACTGAAGTTTTTCTATCAACTTAAATGTTTAATCTTATGAAGCATGTCAGTCATTTTAAAAGCAATCGACAGTTCTGTGACTCGGTCTTCCTTCTTTTCTAAGTCTAACGATTCCTTGCGCCTGTGCTTTTTTTTTCCATGCAGCTTTCCAAAAAGGCCAGCGATCGACCGGACCTTGCAGGGATTCCTGCTCTTAGCATATCCTCGGGTGAGTCATGACGTTGAGATATTGAGTTATGCCGGAATCATAGCGAGAGTTTCGAGCTGTCTGCCAACCCCGTCCTCTATCACCGCATCCGTCAGCGAGGCGGCGGCCTGACTGACACCTATGAAGGTGCAAGCTAAGGGATTCTGCTGTCGGATTTACCGATCATCTGGTGAGCCGTCATCTTTTCTTTTTTTTTGTGACGGACACAAAAAAGGCATCAGCTGTATGACACATGACATCATTCATCCTGGTGCTTCATTCACTGTCAGAGGGAGAACAGGCGGAGATAGGACACTGCGCTCATTGGTCATTCCATGCACACACTTCCTAGAGTAAAACGGGAAAAATATTGCCCCAAACTTTGATGTAATTGATGGCTTTATGGTAGCTCTACTTGCCCTGGGGATAATTAAATGCAAGGCCAGTGGTAATAAATAACACTTTAAAGTGGACCTAAAGGCGGAGTAGGTATTTTTCCATCAGCAGAGACTTTGACGGGGGGGCTTGACCTCCACCAGAGGTCCGCATCGAGAAGCAGAGGAACAGGTGCAGGCTCATGATGTCAGAGCCTGAACTCTGTTTGCATCTCGTGGTTCCCATGATCTTCACCAAAGCAGTTTGCAGCACTGGACTCGAGGCGAAAAAGCAAAAGTCGGATGTCTGAACTATTCATTCCTCACACTGTTCATGCAGTATCATACGTGCTAGACGAATGCTTTTAGAATTATTTGCAGCAGTTCTATGCAGGGTAATGTCATGCTTTATTTGGGAGTAGTGAGAGAAATTGAGAAATGTATCTTGTGAGAGTAGATGAGGTACATAGAGAAGTGGTTTCCAAAGGTCATGCGGTCATTTGAATCAGATATGTTTGAACAGAGAAACATCTGAAACATGCAGGGCTGGGATACTTGAGAACTGGATTTGGGAACCACTGCATTATTAAAGCATTACATAGAGACAGCAACAATAAACAACACAAGACAAGATTACATTCATTTCCATCCTGACGTATCCAATATTTCCTTCCTTCCGTCTTTCAGAAAGCAAATATTGCAATTGAAGTCTTGATCTTGACATGAGCAATTACAGTCACACACATAGTTTTACATGTTAGAATGTCAACTACACCTATGTATTAGAGGAAATTCACTGTGCAAATCAGAAAAGTTCATGCTGTGTAGGTCTCTCCTATTTGCGGTTGGCCTCGATGGCCTTAATCAGCGGCACCCAGCGTGACGTGGTGCGGCCCCTTGCTTTGCCATGACCCAAGCTGGGCCACATGCTGCCTTTGACTGCCACTGGACCGTCGGACTCCTCGGCCTCAGAGGAGATTTCCATCTTCTGGATGATGAGCTTGAGGAGGCAGTGCTGCTTCTCCAACATGCCTGACATTTCCTTCATCCTGCCAAAAACGACGAGGCAAATGAAAATGGAAAACTGTCGATGGCCACAACTGTCCGGGTAAGGATCTGTGTGGCAAGGTTTTAAAAATGTATGTCTCCGTCCAATCTGACTGAGATTGAGGCGTTTTGAGAATAAGATTAAGAATGTGGCAAAATTTCAGCATTGAGTAGTGCAACGTTTGACATGACTAAAGACTTGCAGGTGTGGCAAAAGGAGGATTTCAGAATAAAATAATAAAACATGAAGATATTTTTTTCCCTGAACTCCAAAACTATGCATTTCTTTGGGATTTTGTAAATTAAAAAAAATTAAATACCATGAAAATATAATAAAGATTAGGGAAAAAGTGGAAAAGCCTATAAATACGTTCACAAGGCACTGTGGGTGTATCTTTTTACATTAAATACTACAATTATTCACCACTAGGGGACGCTCAGACATAAAAAAAATTAAGTGTGTTGCGCCTCATAGCATCACCACCTTTCAGTACTATACTATATTTTGCAATGGATTACTGTGTCCTGTATTTATGATGATTATTTCAAACTTCCTTTGACATCCCCAAGTTGAGGTAATCCATAATTTTAAGCTTTTAAGCAATTAAAGAAATGAATTACTCGTGATCAGCTCCTTGTAGGTGTCTCACCTGGCCTTCTGCTTTTTGAGCTCATTCTCTACCAACGTGCAGCTCTGCGATTTGGACTGCAGACGAGTCCAGACTTCGCTTCTGTCGTCCTCACCAGAGATCATTAGTTTTAGGAAGTGCTGCGAGAAAGCGTGAATATTTATAAAAGGGGAAACTGACTTGATTTTATTACAAACGTAGGCACGGCACACACCTTAGAGCACTTGCGATTGGGGTAGATGGTGACTGAGGGTTTGTCCACTCGCTTCATAAACCAGTAGGGGAGCTTGTCTTCGAGGGATGTGTGCAGATCAATCTTAGATCAGAGGGGAAACATAAACTCCACATTAGAAAACTAAACAAACGCAGTTAATCATTCTGAGACACATCTGCCACACTGATTGTTTTATAGCACTGCCTCATTGCCGAGTTTGTTTTGGGCATGGCAGAGCAGGATATTAATAGTTTACTTTGTAGTTTGCATCAATAGCATACAATTCATCATCTCCCGCTTCTTATAATGTTACTTGGACTTGATCCGAAACTTATTAAAGAAAAAGGCCTCAACAACAAGAAGTTATTACATCAACTGTGCACTTGATTTACAATCCTGTTGGCTTTGATGCACAGTCATGACAGTCCAAAATCAGAGTAAGTTGTAAAAGTTGCAGCACATAAAACACTGTCAGGAGGGTCCATTTCCAAACTTACCTGCATCGCTATTCGTTTCAGGGAAGCGTTTCTTTGAACTTCAGCGATGTCTCCAACGGCTAAACCAATCTGCAAGGCAGAGCCATCAACGGATCGTCAAACGCTGTATAGATGTATAATGTGCTGTAAGCACTGTCAAATTGGTGAAAAAGATCTACATGATGCATATTCCAAAAAAGACAATACAACACATATAAAAGGGACATATTCTGGAAAAGGAGGAAATGTTTGTTAAAGTTAAAGTAAGCACGGAGTTGTGGGTCACAAGACACTGAACAGTGGAAAATCTAAAGACATTACATGAAAGACAGAAATCATTGTCAAAAACATTTTTGCCATAATTGCCACAAAAAAGGAAAGTAGTGATCACAACTGCTTTATTTACATAATTAAACCCCATCATCATATTATATACTGTATTTATGTCATAGCTGGGGTTGTATCTGTCCTTTACTGTTAAATAGTTAGCTTGTAAGCAATTGTATATGCATCAGTAAGGAATATTTACTTCTTGCAAAGAGGCTTTTGATGAGGCTTTTATGGCTCACTGCCCAGGGCAGTATTATCTGTGGGACGAACAAGTGCAAATACCTCAGCTATGATTATCAGAAAAATTTTAGTCATCGTACCTTGTTAAAATGTATTTTATAAGTTTTCTACAATTCCTTAACCATTTTCAGAAGCACTACAAGTAAAACTTTCTACCAGGCTACACTTCTAAAAAAAATGTATATCCATTCTACTTAAATTTAAAGAAATGATTGCTACTTTAGTAATTTTTATATTACTTAGGATAGATAAATAGTGATAACAAGTTAGGATCCAGTTAGTTTAGTTAAGTATGCACATATTAAAAACTGTTGCCAATTTGACAAATGTATTCAGTTGTCTCAAAGGTCTTAAACCTATACAATTTCCCTTAGTAAATATAGAATAAAATGCACATCATAAAATTGTCATCAAATCATCAAATTGTTGGACTAATTTTATATCTTAAATCCTAACAGTTTGATAACTTTTGTTTTGAAGCACATATTTGGGCATATGAAATAACCAACATTTCCCAGGTGCAATAAAAAACTAACTAAATAAATAAATAAAAAATGCTAGTACGCTTACCATCAGGTTCACCAAGAGGATTGGCATGAGCAGAACAAAGTTCACAAAAATGGCATACGTCAAGAAACCAAATGGAAGCTCGTTGTTCAAGTAAGCATCCAGGAAGTTGTTCTGATAGTTCAACTCTCCGACCATCATCACAAAGGTTTGAATCACAGAGAGCGGCACACTGTTAAACTCTTTCTGTTGACAGAGCAAAGTGACAATGTGTATATGTAGATCATAACACGCACAGAATATGTACTATATATATACATGTATGCACTTGCTAAGGTTTATTTGTGTTCTCACTTACCTGGTTGAGCATCAGAGCGTGGAACGCCAAGCTGAAGGCCAACATTAGATACACAAACAGCATCACGATACGGAGCAACGTCCTCATGATCTCCCCAAACATCACGACATAAATGCCAACACCCTCAAACCTGAAGCACAGGAAAATTGTCCAACTTCACCAACACTAGAAAGACGTGACGGTAAAATACACGCATTGCTACAGTTGGAGTCAACGTGCCTCTGGAGATAAAGCAGAAAACCAATCCAGGAGTTCAAAATGGCCACTGCGCCTGCTTGCCAGTGCCAAGAACCTTCGGCGTTGACTATTAGGGGAATGACGAACAAAAGAGAGCTGATAGCCGACATCCAGTCGATCTGGTTTGACCCGTCCCTGAAGTAACTCCAGCGCTTTGGGGTAGAAATGGATTATGGCGAATAAAGATGTTTTTTTGTGTGTGTTAGAAACATGCAAAGCAAACAGTAAAGGTTATATTTACTGTTTTTGTTCACATTCATCTATCAAAACTGCTGCTAGGGTTAGAAGAGAAATATGTTTATGGAATAATTTTCTTTAATAGTTTATTGATATATAAATAACAGTGTAACTCCAACCTGCTGTGATATCTGTACCACTTCTTTTCCAATAGAATAGACGTTAGTGATCAAGACCATCACCATGCAGAAGGACAAGAACATACTTTGCTAGGAACAAAACAGATTGAAACAAGTGGAGTTAGATCACTGCGCATTTATTAGTTGAATAGCTTAGCTTGTGCTACAGGCCACTTCACGATACCTCTGTGAATGAAGTGGGAACCATGACGATGTCGAGTTCGCCTGTCTCGGTGGTGTTTACAGAGGGCCGAAGGGTCACTATCAGGTTTGTTAAGGGCAGCAGCCCTAATAGGTACAGAAACATGTTGAGCACATGAGCTTTGCTCCCGTAGGCAACCCTGTGGAGAGTGGGAAAAAAAACATTTTGAAATTAAATATGATAAAAACACTACTTACATTTTGAGAATTGAAATAAAGGTCAGTCCCTAAACTGTTTGATACACACCATTTCATTCCCAGGTACTTTTTGCAAACTGGGTGGTTGAGGAGCTCGATGCGGTTATATTGCACCATCGCCTGCAGAAATTGCGAATAAAAGGGTTTTTTGTTTTTTAAATAGAAAAGATTCAAATTTCTTTTCTCAGTAAGTACGGCTGTGATCAGGTTACATTTATCTAACCATTCTCCGCCAGCAGCAAAATGATGATACAACATGTGACTTAAGAGATTTTTAAGACCAAGAACCAGGTGCAGAAGTTTCTAGATTTTTACCAGTCAACACATATTTAGCCAAATTGCTGATGAACAGGTTCTAACGTTTCTTGATGACAACTTGACACATGACTTCAATCATGATCACTCACATAGTAGTGATCGAGGAAACTTACATTGACTGCGGCTAGCGGCTTAGCAGCGTAGCCCTGCTCAGTCAGCTTCTGCGAAATGGGAGCCTGCAGCCATCTGAAATCATATTCAATCTGCACCATATACAGAAAACGTGTTTGTTTGTTGTTTTTTTTTACTTTTTAAATAATGATGTTCGGGCTGATGTATTCAAAGTGCATGTTGCAGATAAATTACATGGTAGTCAGGGCTGTTGTGATCGTCGTCAGACTCCCTCACGCAGCGGTCAAGCAGATGCTGTAGGAACGAGTCACAGTGACAGAACTTTAAATTTGATCTCCAATCTTAGTCACAACAAGTAACTGAGCAGAAAATGGCATAAAGAAATTATTTATGATTCATGATGAAAGTTTTTTTTGTTTGTTTGTTTTTGTAAAACCTTGTAGCTCTCAGGCAGAAATTCAATCATGTCAAGAATGGGGCATCGTTGGGTAGAACCGGGAGCAAACAGTTGCAAAGCCTCCTCAATCCTGCAAGAGTAAAAGCTTTGATGAGTCTTAATGTTTCTATATTTAGAACATCAGATCACAAATTTGAACAGCATTACCTATTTCTTTAAGATCAAGCCTTTTAATTCTTATTTTTTGATGACTTGCCTTTCGCTGTCAATCACAGCGTTGACCACTTCTTTTCTCCCATTCTGCAGCGCTTCGTGAAGAAAGGAAGTGTCATTCTTGTTCAACACAAGCTCAGCCCCTCTGACCAGCATCATTTTGACCGCAGCCACATGTCCAGATCTCGCAGCGATATGGAGTGCAGTGTTCTGGCATGTCAGTGTGACAACAAAATGATTACATGCTTGATAACAGAGCTATAACTGTACAGCCTGGTAAAACTGTTGTCAAAGAAAAGGCAGATTTCTTTCTAAAAAAAAAATTTAAAACTCGTTTATACCCCATCCTCATCGGTTTTATCCAGTAACTTTGGATTCGCAGAGAGCAATATATCCATAGTTTGTGTGTATCCTTCAGAGGCGGCATGGTGTAGACAACTCCAGCCTTTGTAATCACTGAAAAACAAATGTTCACGGATTTGTATTTCCATAAATTTACTCGCTTAACATACCGTCTTGGCTTAAAATATCAGTATGGACTAGTATTTTAAGTTTTCACAAATGCTATGCATGCTATCTGTAAACGCAACGATCCAGCATGTGGGTCGAACCTGTGAAAGAGAGCTCCTTTGCGCAGCAACAACTGAACCATCTTGGTGTGCCCACCCTTCGAAGCCAAGTGGAGCGGCGTCAGGCCTCGCTCATCTCCTTCGTTTAGCAGACGAGAGTCTGTGATGGACTCCAGCAACCTGTGGCAGGTGTTGATGCGCCCGTATCTTAAAGAAATAGGGGAGAGGAAGAGAGGCGTTGCGCTGTAGAAACACTGATATGCCATTACACGTATGGTGACTGTCTGACATTATGACATAAAGCACAATGGAGAGTAAAACATCTCATTTTAAACAAAGCTCATGCTGATTTAGGAGCACCATCGAAAGATTTTAACTTGGATTAAAATTTACAAAGAATTATTTTCTTAAGGAATTTGTTCCAAAATCAATATGTTTATTTCAAACTTCACTATGTAACTACCTTCACAATTGAGCACATACACCTTTAAAAACCAAAATAACCCTAACTGATTACCCCATCTATTGTTTTACATCTTAGACAGAAGGTGCCTGTTCAAAGTGCCACGCGCCCTGAACAAAAATAATTAAAAAAAGGAAGTTGAATGATTTAAGCTGACTAAAACTTCACCCGTTTTCTACCCATTGGTGAAGCATCGGTGTCAAGTTAAAAAAAAAAGCAAGTTTAAACATGGTGTACTTAACATGTTTATGTGAAAAAGTGAGACGATCATATGGATATGATTTTAATTATCCCCCAAAGCTCCCCTTCATTCTTCAAACAAGGCTTCAGCCAGTAGTCAAAATACTACAGTGAAAGTCGCAGCTCTGAAAATTGCTCTACTGTGTTGTTAATAAATATTCTTCAGTGCTTCTGAAATTTGTAAGAAGGTCAGCAGGACTTTGCATCAGCACAATAAATTGAGCAGCGTTTAAAAATGGGATTTCACAAAGATTTATAGGATGACATCATAACGTGGTTTTCTTTTGCCCCCTCGAGTTCTAATTAAGCAGGTGTGAGTGATTGAAAAATCAATGCGAATAAATGCCTCATGTTCATTCTTTCACAACATTTATTGCATTTATTCTCATTTCTAGGTAATTGAATTCTGGTCTTGTGACGGCACCTTCAGGTTTGTGAAGTATCATCGTGTGTTGCTGCAATTAATCTTTGCAAAAAGATTATGATTTTAAAAAACTAAATAACTCACTGGATTAAAAGATCTGGTGACATTTTTAGTTGAGTTGAAACATGAATTTATTACCTGTCTACCTTTTGTTTAATCTCTGTTTTATCACTTAACGTCATAGTTGGATGGATCTTCAATAACACAATCACTTTCATAATATGTGATGGACTTGATTCACAGTTGTAAAGCTCTGAGCCACTATTGGCTTCTGTAAAAACTCACGGCCACAGGACACATTTAAAAAAATAAAAAACTAACCAACTTTGAATCAAACTCCAGTTAAGTCAGTGTTTTTCTTACTGTGCAGCAAAGTGAAGAGCAGACTTCTTGTCTTTGGACTTGCATGCAAGTCCAACTTGGCCTGAGAGGCCCAGCATGTTCTTCACTGAGTCATGGATACCCAGTCTGCAGGCGTAGTGCAGTGGAGTGCAGCCCTCGTTATCTTCACAGTTCAGTAAAGCTTTCACGCTGTTGTGCTAAAGTCGGAAACATCATAGACACGTTGGACTATTAACGCTCCTTATTAATTATTAAGTCCTATTCAAAACGTATGTTGGTAATGGTAATGAAAGTGCTATAAAACAAACAAAGGTTGTGCTGAAATTGGCTGCAGCATTTCAGACTATTTACTGAATTTGAATTTTCAGCTTTTCTGTGAAATGGTTTTTTTTTTTTTTTTTTTTTTTTACAAATTCTGCCACAGTACTTACTGAAATTCTAAAAGGAAAACACAATAAACATCCATCCGTCCTTTCTTGAAATCCCCTTATTATCAGAGTAAGCTTTTCAAGGAAGGCTCAGCGATATTATCGCTTGTGAGTCAATTTGTCTGAGATCAAATGCATCAAACTCATCCCATTATTATACATTCCTGTTTCATATTGTAATAAACGCTCATTGTGAAATCAGTAAAAAAAATATTTGCTCATTCAATGAAATTTACAATATTAGAAATCATATTTTGCTTTGGGGCTCAATACAAATCGATTAAAGACAGTGCCTTAATAAGATTCCAATATGTTGATGTCTTCCTACGCAGTGATTGTTTGTTTTTATTGGAGCAACCATTTTTGGGTACCTGTAGCACTTCTTCTGGGAGGTTTTTCAGACCCTTAGGCTGCAGGATGGCCAGGTGAAGAAAGTTACAGCCACATTTGTCTTTCACATTCACATTGGCCCCTTAAAAGATATGAGCATATACTTACAACCTATTCCAAGTCAACATTATCGGAAATCTTAAGTGCTTCCGGTCGATGAGAGCAGCATTTTATTTCACCTTTGGACAGCAGCAGAGCTACGGTTTTCCATGCTCCACAGCTGGTTGCCAACAACAATGGGGTGTTTCCTTTACAGTCGGTGCTGTTCAGGTCAGAACCCTGGGAAGTGAGAACACAAAAGAATTAAGGTTTCTGACTCATTTTCACTGCAATTACTTCTGAAGACCTTTCAATAGAAACGTGGAAACAAATTAATATGTATTAAATCAAACAACGTTACAGTTATAACTCTTCTGCCTTTCAAAGATTAATCATTTGCAACTGTATCTATTCCTAGAGATCATTTGAATTAGTACTAGATATGTTTGCTCTGCCCCAGATGCACAAGGCTAGAGTTGCATTTAGCAGGCCCTCACTTTTCAAAAATCTTTTGTTTTGTAGTAACACAAGGGAAGGATTAGATTACAAACAAATCAACTCGTACAGTGCAATGTTTTCTCTACGAGGCAGGCTGGCATTTTTCCTAAAACATGCAGCTTTATTTGATGGAACCGTTCCCATTGCTGATGTGTGAAGGGACATTAGCAGCATATTTAGATACAGTATGGAGAGGTCAGCTGGTCACATGAAAGGGGTTTGTCTTAAAGATATAAATCAAGTTGTAGTTCAAAAACCGCCGGATTACCCTTGCTTCCAGACTACATTAAACACATTGTTCAAAGAAAAAAATAGAACAGAAAAGCTGATATTGCACAAACAAGAATAAATCATAAACATTTTCAAGAGAATAAAGTATTTCAAGTCACACACACACACACACACACACACACACACACACACACACACACACACACACACACACACACACACACACACACAGCAGGAGACAGTGCACCTTGGACGATGCTGCCACTGTTGTGTTTCAAATGGTGTGTTCAGTGTGACATTAGTTTTAAAATATGGCAAACAGTCACTTCGCTATAGTGGGTGTCAATTTTATCCAATCATTTTGCACTTTAATATCTGAGCTACCAAGCAGAGACTGACCTTGACTCTCATATTGGTCAGACAAGGTAAAAAAAATTATATTTTTAGAGCTAAATGGGGTCAGGTTGATTTCCTGCCCCTTTGTTTTACGACAAAATGAGCTTACGTTAATAAACTCGGGTGCTTCCGCTCTCCTAGCAATTAACATCTAATAAAAGAGAGTACATGTGCAACAGATGGTAGACAAGTGTTGCTCAGCAGCACCTTGAACTCAGCCTGGTAGTGACTTTAGAGTGAACATAATTGCTCAATAACAAACATGGGGAAGCACACAATGTAAGTGATTAAATTGATGAAATAATTAACTTATAATTTGGCTCGACTGTTCTCAGCAGTGACACCAAATTAAAAAGCCAAAGTGCAGCAACAGCTTACAAAGAGAAGAAAGATTAATTACACGATTCCTCATCTGAGTTCAGAATGTGTCCATAGCTGTTGTGTGGTGCTTTATTTACCAAAGAAATCAGGTGCTCTGCCAGCTCCGCGTGGTCAAATATTGTAGCCCTGGAAAAGCAAACACAGTTGCTGTAAACCAACAAACACAGCTGCAAGAGCTGGCAACCTTAGTCATGGTGGCCAGTGTTGAACAAGAGTGATCTAACTCAGAGTGTGACATAACTAGATTTCCCTTTGTCATCTCGCCTTTTATCTCCTGGAACGCAGTTGTGCCCTCAGATGACGCACATCTGGCTTGCAGTTTGTTTGGATTCTGCATGTGCAGCGGCTAAAGTAGATGATTTTTTTTCTTTACAACTGTGTGACCGATGGAAAAATACTTGTTAATCCCCATTTCTATAAACTCTGAATCTGAGGACAGCAGGCAACATAAATGCTGCAGTGGGGTCACAGATTAGACACAAACCTACAATGAAGAACTTTGACATAGATAGATAGATAGATAGATAGATAGATAGATAGATAGATAGATAGATAGATAGATAGATAGATAGATAGATAGAGTAGCCTACGTGTTCAATGTCATTAATGTTTTCCTCAAGTCTAATTAACAATGAACACTCTGGTAAAATAGATCAAACATCTGAGGAGAACCCAGTGAAGGTGAACTGCTGACATTAATTCTGGCAGGGATGACAGGAGAACACCCACCTATGCAGAGGGGTCTGGCAAGCCCCATCAGTCAGGTTGATAACATCTTCCACTTGGTCCACAGTGGACAGCATCAGCTTCACTACCTCTATAGCACCCTGAGTGCAGGCCAGATGAAGAGGCGTGCAGCGATCATTCTGAACCACAAAATATCACCGCGTTACAGCACGCAGAATGAACAATGGACTTTCATGCAGGAATGAACAATGCATTAATGTAACATGAATCTGCAGGAATAAGAAGTCAAGCAAACATTTCTTGCGCGTACTTTGTGGCTCCCTAATGCATGTCCTGGCTGACTTTAGTGCAAGCCTTTCATGAGATAACTAGGACTGACAGAAGAGGGGGAGCTGATTGCCCAACTCAGCTCCATAGTGTAAGTGGAGGTAATTTGTATCAATTTAGCCAACTGAAGCTATTACTATGCCCTCTGTCGCTGCTGTGGCGCTGGACACTAAACCTGAACTAGACATAACAAGCACTCCCGGATGAGAGGGATGAGACTGACTTGTCCTAGCATAATTGCCAGTAAAATAATGTACAGGTGTAGGCAAATTGTCTGTAGATTAATAAACTAAGCAAAACAAATGCAAATCTAACAAAGCCTGCAATTGACAGATGGAAGACCAATTGGACCGTTTGTGATGTGTCTATGAAAATGTCATCCTCGTATATATGAAAAACTGTGGTGACAAGCAAATGAACATCTGCGTTTTGATTGATGCTTTACATGCTTTGTGCAGACCATTCTTGACATTTCAAAACTATCTGTTGGTCACAGACCTGTTGCTGGTCTATTTTGGCCCCAGTGGCGATGCAGAGACGGATGGTGTCGAAATTCCCCCCACGCACGGCCAGATGGAGAGGGCTGCTCTTGGACTTGTCTAGGTAGTTGATGTGGGACACTGCATTGTGGCCGTGCTCTTCTCCTGCCAATGAATTTAATCAAGAGTTGCTTTGTGCTGAGGGTTGAGGATATACTGCAAACATACTGGCCATTCCCATTCAGCCTGTCTGGTTTTTTTTTTACTTCGGTTTGATTTCATGTTAGTACGTTCAAGGGTGGAAGTAATGGGTCATTTTGTTGATCCAAATGCATTGTCTGTTATAATCTAAACAATCCAAACTGTTAATACAAAAACTACTAGAAAACCTCATAAATACATAAATACTTTGTACTGGAGGTAAACTTCCTTCAAAAAACTCATATTTGGCAAACAATCTTCCCATGAGCACTGAGTCACTCTGAGGGACTGAATATACGAAGCATTTTTCCTGAAAATGTCTCTGGAGGCTCCCGTGGCAAGGTGAGCTCTTGCTAACTATCAACCTAATTTGCCATTTGGCCTCGCAAGAAACGTTCGTTACTGTCAGCGCTTCTGGATTTTGTCGACATGTGTTATTTAATTCTCGTACCAGCCTTCAGAATGACTTCCATGGCTTTCTTCGCTCCCGCAAAGGCAGCTGCATGCATGGCAAAATGGCCTAGCTTGTTCTGGGTGCAGAGCATGGCCCCGTGCTTTAGCTTTAGGAAGAAGGGCAAAAACAGGCCGTGTTTTGTTGGAGACAGATCTGTCATGGTGTTCCAATAAGGCACAGTTCTGTTGACATGCTATGCTGGTGGTTAGAGGAAAACGGAACATACCAGTATGTTCAAAGCCTCACAGTTGTTGAGAGAGCAGGCCAGTATTAGTGGGGTGTTACCAAGGTCTCCTTGCAGGTTGCAGTTTGTCACACTGTAGGACAAAAGCACCTAAAAGGGGCAGGGATTAAAAAAAAAACAAAACAACAAAAAAACAGAGTATCATGCAATCTTTGATATTATTTTGTGTCCTATACCAATACAACTATGTCCTTCATTTTGCACTATGCTGTGTCAGGTTGTGGAGAAGAGCCAAAAACCAACACCTGCGTATTTCTTATCAGAATATATAGATAAATTAAAGTAGCTAGGCTTTTTAAAATGTATGAGAAAATGTGATATATGTTAATAAATGCACTCTTTTATTTTGACTTAAAATCAATAAAATGTTACATTGCTAAGTTTAGGACCCAAGAAAGTTGATCTGGCCATTTGACGATATGATGCATCATGCGAGAACTCATATACCTCTTATATTGCTTCACAGTCCATCACATTTTAACCACAGATCTTGATTAGTTTTACTGCGATATTATGTGGTACATCAACACAAAGCAATGTATATGTAAAAAGTACTTATACGTAATTAGATTGTAAGTAGAAAGTACAAAACTTATTTTTATTTTTAAAAAATGATAAAAATATAAAAAATATGACTCATGTTTATTTTAGAGCATTTCCTACTCAAATAGAGCCTAAATAAAATTCTAAAGTGTAAAACTAGTTGTTTCCTGGGCTCTACTAATCAGTAAGTGAGATCCACTTGTTTATTCTGCCACTATGCCCCTCATTGCAATGCTGTATACATTTTGGATAAAAAAAAAAGTTTCTAACACTTGTTGAATGGTTGAAGGGTGACATGTAAATTGAAATAACAATTTACAAATTGAAATACAATTAAAATAAATTTAAAAACATGGGTTTTGATTTCCCAGCCACTAAAAATAAAATATGTGTGACAACAACAAAAAGTTAGACTGCGACATTAACTGTACACTTCTCACCCCCAACAGGCTGTTGTGTCCAAGGCTGACCGCCAGGTGCAGGGGGGACAGGAGAGCATTGTTGAGGATGTTGGGGTTGGCTCCCAGGTCCATGAGGGCCCTGCAGCTCTCTGCTTTGTTCTTCTCCACGGCCCAGTGCAGAGGGACGTTGCCCTGGTCATCACAGCTGTTCAGCTCTGTGACACGACACCCAAACACAAGTGAAAACACAGACATTTATGCAAATGTTTAGAAATCCTGATCTCTTTATGATGCGCCATATTACCGACAGTAGAAAAAAAAAACATTTACTCAAAGCACCCAAAGACATGATTATGATAACTCCTATTAAGCAGGCAGAAGCACCCTATACGACTGAATCATGCTTACCTTGTGGATCTATGACAGAGGTGATGAATTGAATGAGGGAGACGTGGCCCCCTGCAGCAGCATGATGGAGGGGACTGGCGCCGCATTCATCTTTCTCACAGAGGACCTCCGGGCTCTTCTTCACCAGGTTCTCCAGAAGCGTCAGGTCCCCCTTCTCTGCCAACTGCACAGAAATATTGATTGCAATATATAACATGATCATGATAGTGATCCACACTGGGGGCACTTGGTTTGTGTATCGGGTGCTTTTTTTTTTCCATGATTAGCCCTAGGCTTTAATTTCTTAAAGCTGACTTTTTGGAGGAATCTGAGCTAAAGACGTAGGTACTGATAGAGAAAAGAATCTGTTTGTCTTTGAAAACATTCTTTCTTATTCATTGCTTATTTTCTTGGGAATTTTAGCAATTTCAATGATTTGCTCCCTTAGGGTTTGCTACGTAAACAAAACAATAAATGAGTTGAAATTGATTGTTTGATCCAACAAGAGAAAACTGCTAGTGTCCTCAACAAAAAACTCAGGTTTCTCTAATGAACGATTTGGTCAAGAAGAATGTTTGAAAGCATCAAACAGTTACACAGCAAGCTTGGTGATGACCGTAAAAAAGTGGCATAACTTTTACTTGAGCCAGTAGACAGATTTGTGGCCCTGCATGGAATAGAAAAACATCTTGCATAGTTGTCGACTGATAAACTATGAATCGACTTTTGCAAAAACAATGCTTCAAATAAATAATTAAAAGGACCAAAAAACAAAAATAATTGGGCATCATCTGCAACCAAAGTATTCGCGTATCAAGAAAGTGCTGTACTGCTTTGCAGTTCTTATTTCTCATATTCTCAGTCGGTTGTAATTGCACAAATGAGAGCTTTCGTGAAGAAACACGAGTTTGTGCTTTAATGGATCTAAGAAGTGAAACACTCACAAAATACATCAAAAGTCTGTAACACCACGAACAAGAAAGAACTTTTTGTTCAAGCTGGAAAAAAATCCAGCACTAATTAATTATTTAAGTCCACATTTAATAATCACAGCAATCTAAATAATAGCCGAGAATCAACAGGATGAGGCATAAAACTAGGGCTTTTTACAGCAGAGAGATCAAGCCAATTGTTTGCTCAGTTCTCTGTGTTAGAGAAGATTGTAGCTAATTAGAAAACAAAAACATGATAGATTTATAATCTATTCACTGAGGGAAAATCATGAGAAATAAGTGTTGGGGAATAGCAAAAGGACAAGGCTTTATTTTAACAACTTATTTTTGGTCAATAAATCATAGAATATGATTCATTTATATTTTTGAATTGATAATTGAAGATGAATGGTATACTAAGATGTTACAATGTTTTTTCAGATTTTATTACTGTATAAAATGATCTTTACGGATCCATGTAATATCAAAAATATGTGATAAATGAGAAGGCATACGGCTTTAAACCTCTTTATGTCTTGTAACAAAGCATTGACATTCATCATATTGTTGATAGATTTATGGATAAAGATGCTTACCATCATTTTTATGTTTATCAAGTAGATCGAAACATAAATTTGAGAAACATCGACTCTGTCGACAATTATGAGCATCAGAATAGAGTCTCAGACCTTTAGTGTGAGTCAAGTCTCAAGTCTGTTTAGCAAAACCTGAAGTAAAATCTGATGCCTTTATTGAGACTCATTTTTCAATATATGGAATACAGGAGTTTAGAGTTTTTCAACAAAAAACTATCCTCACCTCGACTGCATTTAGACTTGCCAGGGCTGAATCTTCATCCTCAATGACGTACGTATAACAACTGGTCTGACGCGCCACATCTCTGCTGAAGTTCATCATTAGCTGACGACACGTATTGTCAATGGAGAGACAACACTTGTGTATTTATAACATCCCAACATCCATAATGCATGAAACAGAAAGCCAAGTCAATACAGTAGTCGCTCGGTGAAGTGTTACGACAAAATGCAAAAACTTTACTAAACATGGCTACAAACAAAGATTTGGTCTTTAACGGGGCATTCAGGTCATGTATTTAGCCAACCACTTGTGTTGCCAAAAAAGTATATGACTTTGTATTTACCTAGAAAGGCATTCAGATCCACTGAAGCCCTTCAGTTGTAGAAAACAACAATGTCCTTCAAAGCTTGTTTGCAGCGCGTTTGGGTCCGTCCCAGGTGGCCGACAGGGTGATCCTGGGTGAGCAAGATTGAAAGAGACCTTATAATGTGCAGCATAAAGCCCATCGGTCACATCCAAAGGTCAAATCATAAATCACTTCTTGCTATGTAAAATTTCACAAGAATCCTCTTGACATATTGCAGAAGCTTTGCTTTCAGAAACTGCTGCCGTTTCGTGTGATAACACGGCCGCTAAAATTTCGTCTCCGTCTGGCTGAAAAGTTACATCGTGGAAATGTTTTGTTTCTGCTGCCCGGCTGATTTAAAACCACATTTCTGCACAGTCAGTGACAGTTCACAGCAAACATTTAGGCAATCTAACATGGACCAGTGGCCCTGAACATTGACTCTAACAAGGACTTTTCTATTAAGGTTGACAGAATGAGTCAGTTTAGATTAAAGTTTGATGGTTAACTGTAGGCTCAGCCAGCTGTGGTCACCAAAAGCCATCAGTTTTAATCACTTCTTTTTGGGAGTCCCTGAATTCTAATAAAATGTTGTTCTGGTCCAACAACGAGAAGCACTCATAGTAAAAGTGCTGTTTATGCATTAACAGAAATGATAATGTCTATTAAGATGGTTTCTGTTTTTTTTTTATTTTTACCTTGTAGCTGTAACCTATTTGCTTATTTATTGTCAGAACGTCCTAAACAGCGATTTTGGAGCTATTTTAGCATTGTACTGTATGTGATTTTACATTGCATTTAAGCATTATCACAACTCTAGCTGATTCTCCTATCGAACCATGTTTTCTAGCACATCCTCTGCAGCAGAGGCAACTCTGTAATAATCAACAAAACCTTCTGTACAATTTGATTTTCTCTATTGTAAATTTGATAAAGAGACCAGAAAATGTGATCGCGCATCATTTCCTTGCAGCTGCGGTAAATTTGTGCCATTGTGTTCGGGCAACTGAGCCTGTCACACATTTGCTTGAAGGAGCCAAGTGTCCAGGAAGTGCACTAATGGACTCTGTTTGAGCAATTTTGAAAGCAAAACAAGAAAACAAATTGGCGATGTTGCTGCTTCACGAAAACAAAAATTTCCCTGTAAAGTACCATGTTATGTCGTTAAGAACTAATAGCTTTAAAAAGCTACGTTTGCTGGTCCATATGCAGTGGCATTAAGCTACTTTTAAGATTTTCTTAAACAATTTATTATTATTTTCTGTTTTTCTTCCTTCTTTCCTTTACATATTCATTTGCCATTTTCTATTTAGACCTTTTTTCTTTTAATGAACATGTAATAATTGCAAATCAAATATAAATAATAATACATTTACTAGTCTAAAGTAACAACTAAGAGTCTTAAATAGATTAATAACTGACCAATAGGAGAGCGTCAGACGTAGAATGACATTACAAGGCATAAATCAATCGATATATTATCAGACAATCATAACATCTAATCATCTCAGTCCAAATTATCTAAATGATTTAAAATATCAACCACAAAGTGATAAAATAATGATTATAATCCTTAACAAAGAAAGGAGGTTTTCTGTACTCAGATTGCACACTTGTTAGATATCATTTGTAACTATAGCACATTATTCTTGCCGAGAAAATATAGATGACGCCCATAAAAATAATTTTTCTAAATGAAAACGAAATATTCAGCAACATCTCAAATATCAGTAAAACTACATTCTAATCAAATACATTCAGTACAAAATGAAAGACATCCTTGGAGACAGGAGGTACTTACTGCACGTGTGTGATGCTGCTGCTGGGCTTGTCAATCTGGCTCCTCTCTTCACCACCACAAAAAGGCTTTAAATAGTGTGGGAAGCAAACCATTTCCATGTGTCTCGACTAATGCAGGCAATATTCTGCCCCCGTGTGACCAAATCACTCACATGATGTTCTTATATCCATGGAGAGGTAACCTGATAGGGCATTCGACTGGCAGCAATGCAGTAAGACACCGAACGTGATACATTTTATGTTTTTATAATTTGTTTTAATGAAGCTTTCTGAAAACTGGATACTGGCTTAGTCACAAGTTTCCAGTATTTAACCAAATGACTTCAAGAAGTTTCATGTAAACTGGTTAGAAGTATTAAGTAAAGTTTCTAGGTTTAAAGTTAAAACAAAATTTCACTATGGTTCAAATTTCAACGACTGTACTAACATTTTTAATAAGTGAAAGAGAAAGCTCTTTTTATTCTCTTGCATAGTTGTGGCACACACCTAAACGCCATATTATTGTGATCTAGAAAAAATTAAACAAACATCATATCCTTTTTTAATTTAGTTATTTACACAGATTGTTTCATTAAGATCCAATATCTCCTTTACAAGAGTCTTAGCTCTTATAAATTAGATTTGCTATAAATAATTTGACATTTATAGTTAAAAAAGACAGGAGGAAAAAAACAACTGAGACACCAATAGATTTATAGCAAGGGAAAACAGTGTAAGTGATCACACTGTTAAACTCAGGCTTTGTTGAAGCACCATTTGAATTAAGTTCAGCTTTCGGTTTTAATTAGCAACTGCTTGTCTTAATGTCCATTTGGCCTTGCAGAAGTTGACGTCTCTAGTCTGCTGCCCTCTTCAGGTGAAACTGCAGACCTACTGTCAGATTCAGTTATGGACTCTCATCAGCCCACTTTAATTTTCCTCTCGTTGAGTCAGTCTTACGTAGTCTCAGATGGACAGAAATTATAATTTACTGCCCTGCATTAAAATATATTTATCCACGTTCAGTTCCACCTTAAGAAACGTAAGCCAAGATCATGACGTTGCCACCATATTTCCCTGTAAGCACGATGTTCTTTCGGGAATGGCGGGTTACAAATATCAAATACAAATATCACAAACTGGTGGCCAATGACACGCCACTTAACAAACAAAGAAAAGTGGAAATTATTACCACAAATTTTAAGTGTAGTTTCATCAGACCTCAACATTTCTACAAGGTTTTGGGTTAATTTAGCGACACCTGGATGTCTCTTATGAAGTAAAAGATTTCTACCTACCTTCCATACCCTTTAGCGCTGACATATGGAGAACACAGAGAGATTCTCCTGTAGCAACACAACCAGTCCATGTTGGAAACTTCTCCAGGTCCTGTAGTGTTGCTCTCTGCTTCTTGTCAGCTTCCCTGACCAGTTTGTTTTTTGTCTTTTCACTAATTTCTGAGGAACATGTTTATGCGGTGTTGCTGCTTCTCATAGATTTTGTCTCATGGTATATCTGCATGGTGTTTTTCATACATTTCCCTTGACAGACATCATTGTACAGTGACATTTTTGTGATCTAATAAAACCTTTCGGTAAACAATGGCTTTAGCTAAGCGATGTAAATGTGGAGGAGCCAGGAAAATCCAAGAGGAACAGCTGAACTTTCAGTTAAATCTGATTTAATATTATTGATGACATAAGGAAGACTGAATGCTTTAATATATTAGCATCTGCCCACATTATTTATTTATTTATTTTTCGTTAAATTGTGCAGATTAGATTTCACAACATTTGTATATGTGGGAACATTTTTAAGAAGACATTATATTTTCATGTTTTCACACCAGAAAAAAAAGCTAGCATTTTAAATAGGGATGTGAGTCGGTTATTTGACTTACAATATCCTTTTGCATTTATTTCTTTCTTCAAGACGTTTGTGCTCAGGCCTGTTTTGTTGCTGTTTTTTTTTCTCCTGACTTGACACAATAAAGTCAAGCTCTAAGTCCTCCTTGTTGATGTGGAGGATTAGGGAATATTGCTCAGGGAATCTTTATCAGACAGGATTATCAGATAAGGTATATCATTAACTAAGGATTATACAAGCATTTCTGCCATGAGAATAAGTATCTGATAGCAGTTCTGTCTCAGACTGTACAAATAGTGTATAAGAGCTGCCTTGCTGCTAGTACTAGATTTCATAAAAATCATCAAGTATGAAGGTAGGAGACCCACAAAGCAAAGAAAGCTGAAAGTTATCCTTTAGCCTCCATTAACATTTTGGTTCAAAACCATTTAGAGGACACACTGATTGCTGGATAAATCCCATTCAGTCAGGGTACACCACAACAAGTTGAGCCACAAGTTGAGCCTCATCTGATTAGATAAAACAAATAAAATAAAATAATAATAATAATGATTAGAGTGACCACTGAGTTTGCTGATCACCCTAATTGCCCTTTTATTCATCAAGGTGTAGTATTAATTTAAATTTTCCTTTTTTAAACAGTTAAAGAAATTCAAAAGAATCGGGAGAAAAGTGCTTAAGGAATGATGAATAGGACACAAGCATGTATAAAAACATCAGGCTGAGAAATGAGAGAAAGTCTTAATATTTTCTGTACTTTAAACCACCTTAGAAATATGTAAAATATGTAAACACATTTTGCTTTTTTATTATTCTGCTCATTCAATATGTATAGAACAAACATTTTGTTTGTCACGCGCATATTTTAAGCTTTGATTTCATTTTGTTTACATCCTGAAAATGAATGACAACAAGTCCTGGGAGAGGTTATTATTATTAATGTAGAAAAGAGATAGCCCTAATTGGCACAAACATCTCATTTGGTATTTGGACTGGAAAACAACAGCAACTTGTTGGCCAAATAAGGTTTTCACTCTAGCCAGAAGACTGGGGCCGATTCTGCTTTTTACAGTTTGAGTTGCTCTCTGTGTTGGGATTTGCTTTGGCCCAGATTTGTCCAAACAGAGGGGAAGAACAAAATGCAGTCATTTCAAACACAAACTGAAAAGTAAACAAGATATTTGGTTTCTATCTGGGCAGTGGGCTGAAATAAAACCAAACTATATCCTAAATGTATTGATGCTTAGCTGATTTAATCAGAGCGTAAGTTTGAAATTGTGGTAGCAAAATCCTAATTTAGTTCAATAATATCTTCACAGCTGGCTTTCTAGTTAACCTTGAACCCGTTGCATCAAATGCAGAACACAGAAATTACTACGGACAAATGGAGAGTGAAGTATTGCTGTGTTGACTCACCTGAAGGTAAGCCCTTAAACAAAACTCCTCTTATGTTACTTTTACTGGGTCAGTGTGGCTTGTGGTATTCTCCTAGACCACATGTGGCAGAGTTTGAGAAAACAGAAGAAATATTTTTAGTGCCATCTAAGTATTTTTGTTGGCGTTATGCTCATAATTGTGTCCTTCCCTAACTTTTCTTCTAATGCCACCTTGTGGCAATTTTCAGTGAGACGTCTTCATCGGTAATTGGTGGAGGTTCAAAACGTTTTAGTCCAATTTCCCTTGTAGCTTTGATCAAGAGTATTGTGAGAAAAAAATAATCTTTGGCTCTGGAACTTTGGTCAAAAAAGACTTTTGTAATTATGTATATTAACTTTACAGATATATTTTTCCCACAACAGTAGGACAAAGCTCCTCCTATAATTGAGCTATGATACATGAAGACTATCGGTTTCCCAAAACACTGAAGATTACCATAAAACCATGGGCATATAAGCCTTGCAAACTTAAGAAAAACCCACTTTTTATATTTGTTTTGAATGTTTTAGAATTGCAACAGAGAGAACCTTCTCCTACCTAAAACTCCACACTGACATCTGATTTCTGGCAGGCAAATTTTGAAATGAAAATAAGAGTATTTTTTTATTTATTTTTTTAATGAGAAATTTTTGAGATTTATTCTCCTGGAAGACAATAACGAACAAGCCAACATAATCATAATGAACATATATAGATATAATTCATACATGGCGCCCAATCAAACAATTTATGGCACAAAGCTAATATTTGCTCAGTTATTGTTCTTTCAGGTCATCAGGGATATATCTTCTCCAAGCGCTATGTGTGGAACAGCCACGTGTGTAGATTCAGCATGACGAAGCATTTAAGTATCGTGTTTTTTTTCTGCCAAGCTTTATGGGACGAATTTCTGCCAGTGCCCAGTTGCATTTGTTGAACAAACATTTGCCAGAACAATATGGTTGTGTTTGTCCTGGAAATTTGCACTGGATGGTAAATTACGGCATAAAGCAGATGAAGAGGAGATGAGGAAGGATGGGTGATGAAAAACGAGTGTTGTGACTTAATTAGATTCAGGGGTTGACTTTACTAATGTGCCCATTTGTCTAATGACTATCTAATGATAATTTATTTTGAATTTCATGTCATTCAGAAAGGGGGAATGTGCACTTATCTGTTCAGATAAGATGTCCAGATCCTGTTGAACAATTTATTTGGTAATAAATCAGTTTAACAATTATTTATTTGTTCATTCGTTTATTTCCAGATTTAAACTTTTGCCCCGTTTTACAAACTGCTTGGTGTCCAAGTCTGCTGTTCTTAGGCAGTGAGATTTGAGTACATGAATTTTACAGAAGAAAGACGTCATACTAAGTGTCTTGCTTCCAGAAAAAAACCTCTCTAACTCATTTATTTAAAAAAAGTAAAAAGTGGGACATAAAAGTGGCTGAGAACAGCAATATTCAGAGTGCATTAATTCAGACCTGCCGGTCAGAAGTTCACAGCAGACTAAATGCATATGTTGTGTGTGCGCGTGTGTGTGTGGAGGTGTGAAGTCCCAGTAACGTGTGCCACCGCATAGGTGTTCCATCATTTATTAAAAAAAGTTTCTTCTAGAGGGGAGAGAGCAGCAGGCCTATTGCCAGATTCCCCTTTCAGACTCTATTCCCTCTTGTAAAGCCTCTCAGCAGGTTGCGTTTTTATTTGTTTCATCGCTGAATTCCAATAAAAACACAAAATTGTCTTTCAAATCGAACCTTGTGTAACAGTTTCTGTCTCTGCCTCGTAGACATTTGTTTCTGCTTGGCAGCGACGAGCTCGACAGACAATGCAAATAGCTCTCAAATGGGGATGCAAATTGGAATATAAATGTGTTTGCACTGGGAATCTCTTTAGTCATACTGGGGATTAAGTTCCTTCTAAGCACATAATTAAGAGCTCAAAGCAAGCTTTTCAGGCATTTCTCAGTTATTGAATGAATGGCAATGCAGACATTTTCATATAGATTTGCAGGGAACAAATGTAGAATGCTAAAAAACTCAGAATTATGTTCATTGGCCAAGGTTGTGAGCACAAACAAGAAATTTGTCTTTGGTTTCAGGCACTCAGTGCATATAT